>PVIC010042106.1:0-15952 GCA_004025085.1 Thryonomys swinderianus | reverse complement strand
ACAGTCCAGGGAGGCGAGGTCTAGCAGGAGGCATCTGGTCATCAGGCCAGAGCTTTCTGAATGGATCAGCGGTGCCTTTCGGGGGAAGACAGCTTAGCTACAGCCAGGGTTACACTGCTTCCGACTGGCGTCATGCTGGGATGCAGCAAAAGCCCATCCAGGGGCCGGAGGGTTAGCTCAGTGGTTCCGGCGCCTGCCTTGCAAGCGTAAGGACCTGAGTTCGATCCCCGGTTACCACATATAATGCTGGGCGTGGTGGCTCACGCCTGTAATCCCAGCACTCGGGAGGCAGAGATGGGAGGATTGCTGAGTTCGTAGCGGCTTGCCTGGGCACCATAGTGAGCTCAGGGCCAGCCTGAACTACAAAGCAAGACCCTGTCTCCAAAAAGCAAAAAAAAAGGCCATCCAGTCTTTGCAGCACCTAGAAATGGGAGCCAAAATAAACCTTTTCTTCATAAATTAGCCAGTCTCCGTCATTCTGTTATGGCAACAGAAAATCTTTATCTCCTGTCTGGGTCAGACAACAGAGGAGGCTGGAAGTGCGGCAAGTCCTCCGGGCACAGCCTGGAAACCCCGGGGATCAGCTGTGAACTTCAGCGGGACCAGGAAGGTCAAGGCCCTTTGAGTTTTCCACAGCCAGATTATACCAGGAGAGATCGCTACAAACTGGTGGTGACTTGGCCAAACCAACGGGACGCTGAAGTAATGGTCTAAAATGTTCATCCAGTGGGCTTTGACCCACAAAGAGAAAGTCCTGCTCCTCCTGCCGCCTTTCCACTCTGTGGGCAGGAAAGTGAACAGTGTGAGAAGTCTGCTTCCTGTCACTCCCGCCGGCTCCGGCTCCCACGGACGTGGCGGGAAGGGGATCCGGACAGCAAAAGCAAGGGGCTATCATTACCACGACCGTGTGAGAGGAAGAACAACAGGTCCCAGGAACTCGGGAGAACGGAGTGTGAAGGAACACGCAACGCTCCTGGTTTCAGTCGCAGAGCCCACAGGAGTACTGCAGGGAGCCAGTCCTGTAAATTATGAACCACTGGGAGTCGCTGGAATTTTTTGTGGGCCAGCTTTTCAGCAAAATGCTTTGCTCAGTCTGGAGAAGTGTGAAGAACCAGCAGCTGCCTTGTGACGGCTTGTTTTGCGTTGAAGTCGGGGTTCATCCCCACAGCTTACGTCTCTGGGGCCCCCTGACACCCAGCTGAATTCACAGCTGCACCCACGAGGCTCCCCGTGGAGACGCTTGTCACCAGAGACGTCGCACGCCGTTAAGCCATACTGCAGCGTGGAACCAATTCCCGAGCAGTGTGCGCCCCTCTCAAAGCCCACAGGAGCGCTGCATTAAGCCAAGCGAACTGCTGTCTCTTCTCTCTGCCTCTCAGACTTCAGCTACGTGCTGGACGCTTCAGAAAGGCTGAGAGCTAAGAACTGTGCTGTGAACATCCGCAGATTACCTGGCTACCTCTCACAGCTAACACAGCGGCAGAGGAAAATGGTTACAGTGCGGCGCAGACAGCGTGGCTGACTTGCTGAGGGTGTGTGCGAGCTGTGTGATGAGCCAGGAGCCCATCTTCTCCGCAGCACCAGGCTGGGCGCCAGCTTTCTCCCAAGGGACTGAGGCCTTCCCATGATGCATTTCCCCCCTTTTAAAAATCTTCAACGAATAGAAAACCTTCATTGTCTGGCCTGGTTACTCAGCAGCACTGAGCACAGACTGGCTGGAGGGATAGTTACCTCGGCAAGTGTCCAGGCCATCCTTCTGTCTGGACTGTAAACTATGGGGGTGCAGCCCCTGTCAGAACCTCTCCAAACCTACCACTTCTCCCACACTTTAACTAAGGTTTGGATCAGTGACTTCCCCGAAAGGCTCATGCATTCAGAGGCGGGGCTTTGGGAAGGGGATTCAATTGTGAAGTGAACTGATTCGGTTCACCCTTCTCACTGGATTAAGCCACAGGTGAGTTCACACCCAAATGTGTTCCAGGCGGTGGAGCCCAGCTGGAGACTGGGCCACTGGGCACGCGTTCGAAGGTACCTGCTTCCCTCCCCCTCCTCTCTCCAGGCTTTTCTCATGCCCTCTGCTTCCCAAGCACCGTGAGGTGAGCAGCTTACTGCACCCTGTGCCACGATGCTTCTGCTGTAGAATGAGTCGACCGTGGACAAAACACCCTGAAACTTTCAGCTCAAATAAACCCTTTCTCTTTTCAGTTGTACATGTCAGACATTTCTTCTAAGCAACAAAAAGACAACTAATATAAAGCGCCGTTGACTATGGTTCTGAGAAGCAAAAAAGAGTCATGGAGTTTCTTCCCTCACCACCAGCAAAAACTCCTCCTAGTGTGAAGACAGTAGATAATTAAAACTCATTGAAGAAAACGCTGCGAACCAGCAACCTGCAGTTCAGAACAGAGACTCTCGAGCTGGACTAACTCCATTTCAAAATCATGCCTACCATTTCCTTACTAGTTATGTGGCCTTACACAACTTCTCTGTGCCTCAGTTTCCTTATCTATAAAGAAACCCTATTCTTATGAAGGTTGTTTGAGATAATCCGTGTAAAGATAGCGCCTGACATATAATAAGTATTCAACAAAGGTTGATTCTTGTTATCATCTTCTGATAATTTGGCCTCGGTGCAGTTAGTACATGGTTGAGGGATTGACAGAGACAGACACGGAGTGACAGACCCGGGTCTTGATTTACTTTATAGTAATAGGTAGTAACTTCTGAGAGCCAGCCTCAGTTCAGTGCACATTTGTCTCAATCCTTTGTCATGTGTGATCATTTATTGCACAACTATTTATCACCCACTCATTGTGCACAGAAGATAAAGACACTGGACGTCACTTCTCCTTTCAAAGAGCCCAGAGATGAGGGGTGAATCTGTGAGTCACAAAGGAGGCACGAAGCATCGCGGAACACGACGAAGAGACACTCAACCCTCCCCCGAGGGTGGGCCAAAGGGGGTCTCGTGGGAAGATCACCTCATCAGCGGGTTTTGCAAAATAAGTAACCATGAGCCAGGTAAAGAAGATATGGAGAAAATGATGAGAACAATCATTTTCATCTATGCATTTTTCAATGTTGTTACAATTGCAAACTTCACTGGTAATTGGCTCAAAATGTGGGTACGTGAGCTGTCAGGCCACGAGGGCTTCGCTCCTAAAGGTTTGTAATTTGAGCTGGTGGGGACCTGAGTTTACTGCAGTCACAAGCCATGAAGGAGGAGGACAGCCAGCGCTGCCGGCCGCCACGTTTGCAGCTGGACAGAGATGCAGAAGAGAAGGAGGCGCCAGGCAGAGAGGGAGAAGCAAGAACTTCGGGGTTGGATGTGCCGAATCCACCTGCCCCACCCCTCCGCACCCCCCTTCCCCCAGGACGACGGCGCCGAGGACAGCAGCAGCAAGCGGTCGGGCTTCTGGTCTCTGCCGAAGCTCCGCTGACGGGACCGGACACCGCCCGTCGCTGTCCCTGCTCCGCCAGGCCGCAGCGTGCGTGCTGCGGAAGGGACAACGGCTCACACAGCCGGTCTGTGACCCCCTGCACCCAGCAGGCTAAGGGGGCCCGGGCGGCCCCGTGCTCCCCTCCACCTCGCCCCGGCCTGCAGTCAACCCGCGGCTCCCCGCCCCGACACCAAGGCCACGGCCCCGGCGTCCCCAAGGCAAGCTCACTCCAAACGCTCCACCTCCCGGCCACAGCGGCTCAGGGAGACCCGCAGCTCTGCCCACCTGACTCTCCAGCAGGGTGGCCTCGGGGTCTCTGACATCTTCCCACTGTCTTCTGGTCCTTTTCTCCTGCCAACTGCAGCTTCTTCTGCAGCAGCAAAGGTATTTCACTCCAGCCCACGGCTCAGACTGAGGCCCACTCAGCTCCAAAGACACACACGCTCCTTCCTCTCTCCCTACTTCCTGCTGTTGCCAAAGAGCAGAGACCAAGACAGTTTCCGTGCTACCTAAGACACTAGGAAAACACCACTCCACCTCAGTGTTCCGCGCTTAAAGCATCACTCTGAGCAGAAACACTGATTTTGCTGATTGTTTTTTAATAGTGTGAGAATTTGGGAATGTGTGGACTGGTTGGATGCTTTCATCTCCATTTTGTAGGTCACAGCTGGGAGAGGATCACTGGAAAAGCACTGGCCTAGAACGTGTGAGGCCCTGGGTTTGATCCCCAGAACTACAAAAGCACCTGTGTCTTCTCTCGCGGATCCCAGAGAGCACAGACACACTCAGGAGCCTCCAGTGTCGGCGATGAGGCAGGCAAGAGCTCCGTGCATGGACAGACACTATAAAGGTCCGATTCCTGAACCACTAGTACAAATCATTTCCAGTTAAAAGCACGACTGTTTGGGGCCGGAGGGTTAGCTCAGTGGTTCCGGCGCCTGCCTCGCAAGCGCAAGGTCCTGAGTTCGATCCCTGGTAACCACATATAATGCTGGGCATGGAGACATGCCCACCAACAATCAACACTGCATACCACAATGCTGGACGTGGTGGCTCATGCCTGTAATCCCAGCACTCGGGAGGCAGAGACAGGAGGATTGCTGAGTTCGCAGCAGCTTGCCTGGGCACCATAGTGAGCTCAGGGCCAGCCTGAACTACAAAGCGAGACCCTGTCTCAAAAAAAAAACACTTATCCCATTGTTCTTACCACTTTCTGAGACAGCTCTGGGAGCCCTCTTTCATGAGTGTCTCATTTGCACTCTGGTGGATGCTTTAGTAACCTGAATTGATCCAAAACAAGTATTTCTCATGGTCATTTTGACTTCAAGGAAGCGCCAGAAGCCACACGGTGCTGTATCCAGGGACGCTGCAGGATCCAGGGACATGGCCGTGTCTTCAGAAGGCTGCCTTTCCTCTGGATGGGCCTGGGCAGCAGCCTTCCCTGCATTATCACGTCTTACAAAGACGTGACGGAGGACTTCCAGAGCTGCTTCGGAAAGTAGCAAGAATGACATGATGAATGGGTTCAAAGGGACGTGAGGATTTGGTATCTTTTGTTCACTGAATCACGTGATCAGCCCCTGTAGCCCTGAGCTTGAGAACAGCCAAGTCATTTGGTTGAGATCACACAGCAAGCTACGTAGTGGAGCCGACTCTGGGAAGCAAACCCAAAAGCTCCCCTGTTGCCAAAACTACACACACGCGCATACCCGCGAACACCCCAGTCTGCGGCCCCACAAACTCAGAGCCCTGAGGTCGCAGGGCGGGAGGTGGCGAGGTGGACAGGCCGAGCAGGCACAGGGCTCGCAGCTCCTCCAAGTCAGGCCGCTGAGGACCTCAGGAGAGCTCAGTTCCGAGCTCGGCTTCGAAAACGTACCGCAAGTGGTTTAACACCAAGCTGGACAGGATCACCAAGGGTCCGATCAGGCCCTCGTCCGCGGGAGCAGGGCGGTCCGGGAGGGGCGTGGTACCTTAGCCACACAGGCTGTCTCCGTTTAAAGAAAATGGCTCCAAAATGACAGCTAGTATTTTCCAAAACACTGTCGATTTGCTGATTTCTCAATAAACACCACGAAACAGTACGCTGAAGAGGTCACACGATTGCATTAACTTTTCTAAGGCCAAATCATAGTATCATTATATTCTAGCCATGTCTGAGCTAGAAAGCGTGCAATGAAATTTCAATGGAGAAATCCTTTAATTCATACAAAACTTTCTCACTGAAAAAATCAGCCCTCCGTATTTCCAAAGAGGCCCACAAGATTGCAGGCCACAGTTCCTGTTTTAGAAAGCAAGCGCTCTACACTGCTCATGTTGTCATAAGAATTCTTTCTCAGCTGACCATTGTCCCTAACTCAGGGAAACGCTCGCGTAACTCAGCATCATCCCAGATCAGTCCGCACCTACATCCCTCCGGGGCCTCCTGAAAGCCCCGCCCCCATCAGACATTCAGGCAGGAAGAACCTCAGACAAAGCCTCTCTTCGAAGGAAGCCTGTCTCTGCATGCTTCACCTCTGGCTGATCAGGACAAAAAGACGCGTTTCCCTATGGAAAGTGGATGGAGTAGGAATGTGAAAAGACACATAATGTTTGACCCTTTGCTTGCTCCATCTCCTGGGATTTAACTGTCTTTGCAATATGTATAAGCTAGGGGCCATATTGTTTTATTCATCAAAGATTTATCAGGTCTTTTAACACAATTACACACAGTGGCCACAGGATGCTTTAAAATAAAATAACAATAAAAAGTATGCAATAAAATAGATCTTCTTAAAAAATGCTTTCTAGGGGAAAAAAAAAGCAAAGAACAGTTGCTTACTGTTGATTTCTCAGCCTCAAAATAAAAATCATAGCAAGCTACCGTCAGCTCCCAGCGCTTCACTTTAAATGAATAGCTGGGTCTCCAAGGGCCTCTTCCACAGTAGGGCTCCTGGCAAGCAGGGTTAAACTATAAATAAACAGCATCGTTATCAAGATAAACACTGCAACTCTGCAGAAACCATCGTGACCCCCGAAAGTTGAATTATCCTGAAAAGAAAGAAAGGAACCAGCAGCACTCCACTATTCCTTTCCCATCGCAGTTTTTGGTTTTCGTTCATTTACACAGCAAGACACGTAGACGGCATGGACCGTGACTTCCTGACGCACAGAGTGGACCATATAGCGCTGAGCCCCGGTGCTGCTGCCACAGCCAGATCATCATGCAGCCAACACTGAACATCTGCGCTACGCATCACATTTACGCACAAGGCACAGAGATGGGGAAAGTGGCCTGGCCGGTGCCTGCCCAGGAGAGCGGGTCTGAGACCCTCAGCAGTAGGCCCGTCCCCTCCGAGGCACGGACAAGGCCCAGTTCTGCAGGAACTTTGCACTCGGTGGAGACAAAAGAGAAAAAGACACACTCCCCAGGCTTCCATGGAGCTGAACGTGCTGGAGTCCACGGGAGTCCTGTATCCAAGACTGTCTCCTTCGCCTCGTCTGGTTAAAATTTCCTTACTGTTATAGAATTACGATGACGCATATGGTGGTAGCTTTTCTATGTCGTCACTTAGGAAGCCAATTTTTGTTCCTAAAACCTACTGGCACAGGAAATCCAAGTCTGAGATGCTGCAGCCCCCACCGCAGTCCCCTTTCTTGCAAGATTAGCTGAAGGGTCTTTAAGTCTGACAAGAGCAAGGAAGAACAGGAGGCCCCAACCGGGGACCGGTCAGCTGGGTCAGGCAGCTCCTCCTTCCTGCTTCTGGAGTCCAGCTAGGGAAGTGTGCTAACAAAGCGTGCCCCTTGGCCCAGTGACTGGTCCATCACTGAGACTGGAGATACCGACTTCCAAGAAGAAAGAAACAAACCTCTTCTCTTATCAAATGGACGAATTAGTTAATATTTGTGGAGTGCTTGAAAGTGGGAAAGGGTCACGTTCATGATACAAACACTCAAGATTACAGACACGTGACTGTGAACCGGGGGCCTGCAGAGAACGCATCTCGAGGTGTCTCTACGGGCTCCTTCATTAACCTAAACATCCATGAGCAACCCTCTTGTAATTTCCTAAGATCAAGGGCTCCCTCAGTAGCTCCGCTCCTCTCTTCATCCAGGAACGACAGCAGCCAGTCCTGCTCTTATGGCTGGATTTCTCCGCTCACTACTCCAAATCCTGGGCCCTCCCTGGCGAAACCAGGGGAAGCAAGGGGAGGCAGGCTCAGGATCACCTCACTGTCACCTCAGTGACACCGCACTGTCACCCTCAGTTGCCGAAAATCGCTGACGCAAATGCTTGCAACTTAAAGTCTGTGGCCACCCCAGGCAAGTTTGCACAACCTCCATGGCCAGCGAGGCGTCTCTGGGCCTCTGCAGGGGCCAGCCCTTTCCGAGAGCCACCCCCCTCACCCTCCACCTCAGCTGGAAACTCCCCCAGTAAAGAATGCAGGTTCTTCTGAAAGGATCCTCTAAACTAGGTGTCTGGGTGAAAAGCACACCAAGCTGACTTCTCTGTTCCTCCAGAGGGAGAGGACTTTGGCGTCAGACAGATGTTACTGATTCAACCCGGTGCCTATTGTCTTTTAGATAAAGCCCTGCTCAAGACCGAACCTCGTGAACACATCTTTGCCAGGACATCTTCCCCCGCCTGCCCCACTGCACTATGGGAAGCTGGCAACCCCAGAGACAAGCACACTAAGCCCACCCCAGGGCCCAGGCAACCCAGACAACGAAGACTTCACCTTCTGCAGAGGCGGCAACAGAGTGGACATATCTGTGTTTGATAGGAAATAGAAGGTCAATAAACTCTTTCAGACCAGAGTAAAAAAAAAAAAAAAAAAAAACGATTGGACACATAAAAGTGCTTCCTATCTGATACTGTCAATAAAACAGAAAACATTATCAAGCTTCTGGCATCTGGTACAATGAAAAGACAGTACTAAACTGGGCATGATGGTGCCTATTTAACAGTCCCAGCATTCTGGGTGGCTGAGGCAGGAGGATCCAAATTTAACCCCAACCTGGGCAACTAAGGGACTTAGCAAGACCCTATCTCAACAGAAAAAAATATACAAGGAAACTGATGATGCAGCTCAGTGCAAAGATCCTGGGTTCAGTCTCAGAAGGGATTTAAGGGGGAGGGAGCAGAGGACAGGACAGGATGGGAACGAACCAATAACCATGGTTATCACGGGGTAAATCAACTGTTAACATTATCTCATTTGATTCCTAGAATAACCCAGTGAAATTATTATTACTGTCATTTTAGAAACACAGAAAGCAGCCAGAGAAATAAGACATTTTCCCAGGATGCAAAGCAAGAAAGTACCGAAGTCAGGACTTTTTTTTTTTTTTTTTTTGAGACAGGGTCTCGCTTTGTAGTTCAGGCTGGCCCTGAGCTCACTATGGTGCCCAGGCAAGCCTGGAACTCAGCAATCCTCCTGACTCTGCCTCCCGAGTGCTGGGATGCCAGGCGTGAGCCACCACGCCCGGCACTGTGGTATGTGGTATTGATTGCTGGTGGGTGTGAGTCACCACACCCAGCATTCTATGTGGTTTCTGGGATCGAACTCAGGACCTTGCACTTGCGAGGCAGGCGCCGGAACCACTGAGCTAAATCTCCGGCCCAGTCAGGACTTCTTAAAGTCATCCTTTCAGGTAACAGATCGCACAACAAGAGGACCTGGGGGGAGCGACTGAAAGAGGCCACAGGCTGAGTTGCAGCTAGGAGCTGAAGGAACTCGGGGCTCCTTCCAACAGCGGGCCGGGTTCTCCCGGAGCAAGCTCCCGGCAGCGAGGGACAGGTGTGCCACAGGGTGTCAGTGCCCCTAGGACTGAGTCCCATCCTCCAGTAAACTGCTGCTCTCACGTGCGGAACAAGCTGGCAAAGTTCCCTCCAGTGTTCTGAAGGGCGCTGACCAGAAGAAGAGCAGTTTCCGGTGAGTTCGTAGGAGTGTGTGGAGAAGCAGGGTGAGCCCGAAGACAGAGACCTGTGAAGTTCCCCGGGATCCCGAGAGCGGGTCCCAGCGTGAGCCACCTGGTGCCCTCACCTGAGGCCGAAGAACTCACCTGCACAGCTGCTGGAGACGCTGGTCTCTCCGCCTCACTGCACACCTGGAATCTCAGCGCTCGGGAGGATGAGGCAGGAGGATTGCTGCAAGCCCAACCTGAACTACATAGTGAGACCCTGTCTTAGAATAAAAAAAAAAAGGGACTCATAGACCCTGGGTTCCATCCCTAGGGTTACTAAAGATAAACAAACAAACAAACAAACAAACAAACAAACAAACAAATAAATAAATAAATAAATAAATAAATAAATAAATAAATAAATAAAGGAAAGTCAAAATGGGCAAAACGCTCATGGTAAAAAGCTACAAGGTCTCCCTGATTCTGTTGAAGTCGTAACTTCGTTACTGACAGGAGGTGCATTTCCAGCATGCTAGAACCGAGGGGCAATAAAAGCGACCCCCGATTTTGCCCCCAGATACAGTCAAGATCCGCAAACTACACATTCTGAGCCCAAGACGGGTTCCATCTTTCCTCTGCCCCTAACTTCCGCAGGTACTTCTATTTAAGTGGAGTCCCTGCTAGAATGATGACATCATGCACTACCAGAAGCTCTCTGTAGAAAGGAGTTTCCTCGTTCCTATCAGGATTTTGCAGATGAGGAAACTTAGGCACAGAACATTGAACAACTTGCCCAAGATCACACGGAGTAAAACGAAGACCCAAAACTGAAACTCCAGAGTCCGGGCTCCTGGCGATGCCGAGAACCCGAGTCTGCTCTGGCCACCACCCCTCCCAGCAAGAGGGAGGTAAACCTTGTCTTATCCCGGGTTAACCTTGTCTCACGCTTAAAAAGTCCAGTGGTGACATCATGGTACCAAACTCACGCTCCTGAAGTGGCCTGGAGAGCAGGGGCGCAGGACGCCCACTGGATGCCCACCGCGAGCCGGGCTCTGCGTCCCGCGCATCTCATGTGCCTGAGCGGTGCCCACGGTGTGAGCAGTGCCCACAGCGAGGGCGCCGTGCAGAGATCTCCACCCACCCAGGGAAAGCGGAGGCTCAGAGAGGGTGAGACCTGTCCAGGCCCCCAGCCAGGCGCAACAGCGGCCCCGGGCACGTCTCCTGGGCACTCTTCCCGTGATGCCTCGCTGCAGGCCCCGCAAGGACGCCGCCCTGACCTTCAGCCCGAGCTCCTGTGCGCCAGAGCCGCCTGGGAACACCGGAAAAGCCGAAAGGGCCCTTTCCCAGGGTCCGTGGGCCTCTGCCAGGCTCCGACCTTCCCGCGGTTCCCGGAAGTAGAAATCAGTACAGACATTTGGCCCAGCCTGGCTCGTTACAGACAGCGAATTCAAACGAAATCTCCACCCTGGAGCCATGCCCTGTCCAAGGCACATTAACTGCCAGGTCCGCAAGCTCCTCTCCGACTCTCAGGGAGCCAAGAGCCAGCACCTCAGCACAAGGGGGACCCAGCGAGGTGGCCGGCTCGCGGGGCGCTGTGCCAGGGGCAAGCTCATCCACCCTGTGAATTCTTGGCTCAACCCTCTCTGTGCCTGTCTTAGAAAAGGTACGAAGTGATAATGGCTTCTCCAACAAGCGAGTCTTTCAATTCTCCTAACAAATGATAAATTAAAGTAACCATCTGGTGCAGGCTAATATTCCCAGGGAAAAGTTAGGAGAAAAATCCAGCTTTTCAGACCCTGCCCAGCAGGCAAAGTGTTTCCAGCAAACAAAACTGTGACGGCCCGAAGGGGCCTTGGCCTTGACCCCATGACAATGGCCCCACATGGGCTTGGTCTGCGCTGACTCCAAGTGAGGAGAAGCACCAGTCAAGGTCACGGTCCAGGGTTCCAGGACCAGGCTGGTCCCTGCTGCTGAGGAGAAATTTGCTTTCAGCTGGAGGACTGTTTCTTTTCCCTTTGTGCTCTGTGTGTACCCAGCCGACAGGCGACCTCTGCGAGCTACACTCAGAAAAGGGCATTTTTTTTTTTTTTTTGAGTCAGGGCCTCGCTTTGTAGTTCAGGCTGGCTCTGAGCTCACTCTGTAGCCCAGGCAAGCCTGGAACTCAGCAATCCTCCTGTCTCTGCCTCCCGAGTGCTGGGATGACAGGCATGAGCTACCACGCCCGGCACTGTGGTATGTGGTATTGATTGCTGGTGGGTGTGAGTCTCCACGCCCAGCATTGTATGTGGTTACCGGGATCGAACTCAGGACCTTGCGCATGCGAGGCAGGCACTGGAGCCAATGAGCTAAATCTCCGACCCACACCATTCCTTTCTTTAACTCACATGCTTCCTCTACCAGAGAAAAAAATGTTAAATGACTCCTTTAAGTCATTGGCTTGAGACACATGGCCAAGTGGGAAACACTCAGTGACCTCCTGCCGCCCTTCCCCCCCTTTCCCCTGGGGCGGCCCTGACTCTCCCAGAACCCTAACTGCAGACCTTCCCTAACTGCACCGCTCCCACCAAACTGTTAGTTCAGCGTGGTTCACTCCAGCCAGACATCAGAGAGAACGTGAGCGGGACTGAAAGCACCCTTTCTAAGATGCATACGGATTTCACGCTCTGCCCCTCGGGAAATTTTGAAATTCCAGGACTTTGGGGACAGAGAGATATAATTATCACTTCTGGAAGAAGGCACCTACCGCCCCGATAGGGCCTCGGCTGGCCGACTCCTCACACCACCCACGAGGTGCTTCGAGGACAACAGCGGTGAGTCACACTCCTTGACACCAGGATGGTTTGATCTTTATGTGCTTCTTCTCTATTTTCACATTAACAGTATTTCCCTAAGTATAGGCATTCATTTATACAGGTAGGTATTTCAAATGTCATCCAAAAATGCTATCCAGAAACTGAAGTCCACATAAATGGTGAAAGAGTTCTGACTTGCCTAGAGTATATGACCATGATCTCGAAACCAGAGCACATTCCCCAGTCTCCCAGCCTCCTCACCTTTAAGATTTTCTTTCTTTCAACACACTGCTTTTCTGTATCCGTACAGCGCCAAAGGTAAAAACAAAGCAAGAACGAGGTTTATGGTCATTAGAACATTTTGATGCTCAGGTGCTGCTGCTAGTAGAAGGCTAAACTTGAATGACCAAGTATCAGCACAGTCTTGTGATCACAAGACCATTGCTGCTTTTCGTGAACAGCGTCTCAGTACCAAGCATGAAACTCTGCCCTCAGAGTTACCACCATATCCCCATTTCTTTGGCCCTAGGGAGAGACACTGGCATCCACTCGAGTGCCATTGGCCAGCCCTGCCAAGATCTGGGTGGGATGAATACATCCCCAGGGCTCATGTGTTGGAAGGATGGCCCCAGCGTAGCCACGCTGAGAGGTGGCGGAACTCTTAAGAGATGGGCCTTACTGTAAGGTGTTCAGGCCATGGAGGTGTTATCCTCAGAAAGTGTTAGTGTCGGCTGTCTCGAGACTTGTCATGTGATCTTTCCGTTCTATGGCCATTCTGATGCTGTCAGACTCAAGGGCCCAACCAATGACCAAACAACTGGGGCTGCCTTCATCGTGGAATTTTTCACCTCCAAAACTCTGAGCTACATGAACCTCTTTTCTTTATAAATACCTCAGCCTCTAATATGCTGTTATAGCAATGAAAAATAAACCAATAGAAGGCTACCATTACATACCTTCCCTCAGTCCTGAGCATACGGTCTGGTCACATAACACAGAAAGGAACCATCCGAGGTTTTCATGCTTAGAACAGGACCCACAGAGATGTAAGACAAGTAACATAAGTGAGAAGAATCTGGGGTTCACAGAGCAGAACACACTGTGAGAAGAATGCTTCTAAATTCCATAATTCAGATTTGTAAGCAAGTGGTAGGAGTGGAAAACAAGAGGACTTCATGAAATGAGAAATATTTTCTCACCAGATATCCATGCTCATAGACACTAGAAAACTCCTAGACTTTCTTCTCTGGGTCTGAACCCCAATTTAATGTCTCTCTTTATACAGGACAGACATGGCTGTCCTCCCTTTCATTACCAGGAGTGTCCAGCGGGGTCCAGCACAGCCCCTGCCCTAGACACTCAATAAATATTTGCCCCATGATTCAATGAACTGTTAAAATCTATGACTCAGATTTTAGACTGCAAAAATACAAATGGTGTTTTTAGTCAATTTGGTGACATATGGTATTGACTCTAAATGTGCTTTGTTAAACTATAAGCAAACACTAAGATGGTGATACTACAAAAGTAATTCTGCTACCAGAATTTAATTGCTATTAATATTAATATATATATATATTTTTTTTTTTAAACAGGGTCTCACTTTGTAGTTGAGGCTGGCCCCTGAGCTCACTATGTAGACCAGGCAGGACTTGAACTCAGCAATCCTCCTGCCTCTGCCTCCCGAGTGCTGGGATGACAGGCATGAGCCACCACACCCGGTCTATTAATATATTTTAATCAACCTTTCATTAAGTTTGTACAGGAAATTCTAAATGTTCAAGTTACCAACTTTCCTTTTCTCAGCAGCAATAGCTGCCTCCCTTAGGCCCAAACAAGAGGAACTTGACCCTAGAGCCTCCTGCTGGGGCTTGAGCGGCTGCAGCTCTTCCCTGGGGGGTCTGCAGGGCCACTGTACGTGCATGCCTGACGCCCGCACCCTCCCGCAGTCCATGATCTGAGTACCTGAACCCATCTGTGCAACAGAGCTTCCAGGTTCCCTCTCCAAGGGTGGGCACTGGGTCAGTCTCTCCCCCCAAGTCTGGGGGTGGTGTGCACAGCAGGGAGTGAAGACCACACAGGTATAAGCAGGACATACCTAGGGCAAGGGACGGGGACTGCTCTCCCTGGCCCGCCAAGGAGCCCAAAAACTCTTTATACAAAGCTGCCTTCGTTTGGGCTGCCGAGAAGATGTGTGTGGTGAAGCAAAGTTACAGCTTGATTGCTTGGCACAGGCCTTTGGATGGAAAACTCTATGTATATTCATGATGCTGGCTTTGCAAATATTAGGCATGCGGAGTGCTCTCTTCACATTTTCTTCTTGCACTGCAAATATCCAAATATACTGAATGTGTTTAATAAAGTATCACCAGTGAAAATCTGCCCACTAAAGCCTCTGAGTTTTCTTTATGTTCTCAAACTTTGCCAACAGGGGGTGTTGGGCCAAATGAATAGGTCCTCTTAAGAGACAACCTACACACACCAGCAAAGTTAATTCATGGTAATCCTATTAATAAATAATAACATTTATTGAGCGTGGGTTTGGTATAGCACCAAGCAATCTGCATACATTATTCATCTAGTACTTTAACTTTAAAGTGGGCCTGATAGTTTCTTTTACAAACAAGGAAACTAAGGCTTCAAAAAGTTCAATAAGTTGTTCAAAATCCCACAGCTGAAGACCATATCCTCCCTACCTGAGCCCAGGCCTATCTGGGCCTCAAGCCTCAACCTCACGTTTCTAGTGGCAAATGTTATTCTTTTGGCCCTTGAGACAATTGGCCGTTGTGACCACTACTCCTGATATGTCAGTTTGAGTGAGTTAAAAAATGCCTCGCAGGTCAGGGAAGCAGGCTCCAGGATCTTGCCTCGCGCCCAACCAGCCATGGACTGAATCCTCATGACCGTGAGCCAAATTAAACCTCTTCCCCCGAAGTCACAATGTGAAAGCTGACCAGTACAGTGTCTTCGGGACATAGATGGATCCAACATACACACACACACACACACACACACAGAGGAAAGCAAAGTTCCCTGGACTGAAGGAGTCACTTGGAATCAGGTCATCTCTGCCCCTGGTAGGCCTGAGTCACAGAGACTGTGCAGAGGGCACTAAGCCCAGGTGCCGGGCACTGTCTCCAATAGAATAAATCAGGTTCCCTCTTCACTAAACTCCAGAGGAAAATGACGGCTTTTTGCCTGCCTGCGTAGTTGAGTCAAATCTAGGTGGGCTTTTTTTTTTTTTTTTTTTAACAATCTGACCTATAAGCCACCAAAAAAGGGGAAAGTTAAACATTTTCTCAACTGAAAATGTGTATCAGTTAATGCCCCTAACCCAAGAGAGCAATAGGTAAAATTTTCCCACAGGCAAATCACTGGATGAAACATTTTGGGAAGAAGCAAGAAAGAAAAGGAGAGCCCCTTTTCTCTCCATCTCCCTCTTTCTCTCTCTTTCTTTAATCTTCAGTGCAGTGGCTGAATATGCTTACTTTTCCAAAACAGATGCAGGCACCATCATGACATCTGCCCTCCGTGAAGAAAGAGAGAGATGAAAATGATATTTCATTTTAAGTCCACATCTCAATTCACCCTCACCCTTCTCCTCGCACAAAAGCATCCAGGGCATTCAAAAACTCTTACTTGCTCTTGTTTCTGTTACCATGACAACAAGTATCTGCTCTGAATGGACACGAAGAGTAGGGAAACAAATATGTTCCAGCCTACTTGAGACATACGTTCTCACTGACAAGCTGGTGCTTCCAGCATTCCTGGCTCCTGAGTGTATTAAGTGGTTAATGGAAGCACCTTTGGGAAACCGATTCTCTGCGGGAGCTGAGC
>PVIC010042104.1:0-15945 GCA_004025085.1 Thryonomys swinderianus | reverse complement strand
CATCTCTCGAATGACCAGTGATGTTGAACATTTCTTCATATGTTTCTTGGCTGCTTTGACTTCTGCCTCTGAGAAGTGTCTGTTCATTTCAGATGCCCATTTTTGAATTGGGTCTTTAAACTTGGGGAGGCTGATCTGTTTGAGTTCTTTATATATTGTAGATAATAGCCCTTTGTCTGATAAACAGCTAGTAAAGATTATTTCCCATGTTGTTGGTTGTCTTTTAGCAGTGCTAGTGACTTCTTTTGCTGTGCAGAAGCTTTTCAGTAGGATGAGATCCCATTTGTTGATTCTTTCTGCATTTCTTGTACTAGAGAGGTTTTATTCATAAAGTCTCTGCCTAAGCCAATGTCTCCAAGACTTTTACCTAGCCTGTTTTCCAGCAGGCTTATTGTTTCTGTTTTAATGTTTAAGTCTCGTATCCATTGTGAGTTTAGTTTTGTGCATGGTGAAAGACATAGGTCTAGCTTTAGCTTTTGGCAGGTGAAAGCCCATTTTTTTCAGCACCATTTGTTAAAGAGGCTGTCTTTCTTCCATTGGGGATGTTTGGCTCCTTTGTCAAAGATAAGGTGGCTTAGTGTATCCAGAATTATTTCTGGGTCTTCTAATCTATTCCACTGGTCCTCAGGTCTGTTACTTTGCCAGTACCATGCAGTTTTATCACAGCGGCTTTAAATTGGGGATTGTAATACACCCTGCCATGTCGTGGTTGCTTAGAATTGCTTTTGCTATTCTAGGTTCTTGTGTTTCCAGATGAATTTTTGTATTATTTTCTCTAGCTCTGTGAAGTATACCGTTGGAATTTCAGTTGGAATTGCATTGAATCTGTATAGTAGTTGTGGGAGTATAGCCATTTTTGACGATGTTGGTTCTCCCGACCCAGGAATAAGGGATATCTTTCCACTTTCTGGTTTCCTTTTCTATCTCAGTTTTCAGAGTCCTGTAGTTTTCAGAGTAGAGGTCTTTCACTTCCTTCGATGGGTTGATTCCTGGATATTTCATTTTTCTGGGTGCTACTGTGAAAGGGATTGACTCCCCCATTTTTCTTTCAGTGAGTCTGTTGTTTGTGTAGACAAAGGATGTTGATTTTTGAGCATTTACCCTGTATCCAGCAACACTACCAAATTTGATAATTAAGTCTAGCAGTCTTTTGGTTGAGTTTTTAGGATCCTCTAGATAGAGTATCATATCATCAGCCAATAATGACAGTTTAACTTCATCCTTTCCTATCTTTATTCCTTTTATATCTTTGTCCTGCCTGATTGCTATGCCTAATGTTTCCAGTACTATATTGAACAAGAGTGGTGACAGCAGTCATCCTTTTCATCACTGACCTTAGTTTAAAAGGTTTCAGTTTTTGCCCATTGAGTATGATGCTGGCTGTTGGTTTCTCATAAATAGCTTGTATTAATTTAAGATAAAGTCAATCGATTCCAATTCTCTGTACAGTTTTTTATCATAAATGGCTGTTGGGTTTTGTCTAATGCTTTTTCTGCATCTATTGAGATAATCATATGGTTTTTTCCTTGAGTCTGTTAATATAGTGCATTACATTGATTGATTTACATATTTTGAACCAGCCTTGCCTCCCTGGGATAAATCCTACTTGTTCAGGGTATAGGATTTTCTTATCACTCTCTGTATTCTGTTTGCCAGTGTTTTATTGAGGATTTTTGCATCAGTGTTCATTAGAGAGATTGGCCTGTAGTTTTCATTTTTGGTGGGATCTTTCCCTGCCTTTGGAATCAAGGTGATGTTTGCTTCAGGGAATGATTTGGGGAGTACTGTTTGCCTTTCGATTTCATTAAAGAGATTGAGAAGTACTGGTATTAAGTCTTCTTTAAAGGTTTTGTAGAATTCAACAGTGAAGCCATCAGGACCAGCGCTTTTCTTTGTTGATAGGTTTTTTATTACATTTTCAATTTCCCAGATTAATATTGGGTTGTTTAACCATATTTATATCCTCTTCATTCAGCTTTGGAAGTTCATATGTGTGTAGGAATCTATCCATTTCTTCTAGATTTTCCATCTTCTTGGAGTATAGATTTTTAAAGTGCTTGTTTATGATCCTTTGGACTTCCTCTGGGTCTGTGCTGATTTCCCCATTTTCATTCCTTATAGCATGGATTTGAGCCTTTTCCTTCCTTTGTTTGATAAGGTTGGCTAAGGGTCTGTTGATCTTAGTTATCCCTTTGAAAGAACCAACTCTTTGATTCATTGATTCTTTGTATTATTCTCTTTGTCTCCATTGCATTAATTTCTGCTCTGATCCCTATAATTTCCTCTCTAGTATGTGCTTTGGGTTTGTTTTGCTCCTCTTTTTCTAATTGTCTGAGGTTCATCATTAGATTATTTCAGTTTGCATTATTTTCTGAGTGTAGGCATTCACTGCTATGAATTTCCCTCGCAGAACTGCTTTCATTGTGTCCCATAAATTCCTGTGTGTTGTGCTGGGGTTATTGTTTAGTTGTAGAAACTGTTTAATTTCTTCTTTAATTTCTTTTGTCACCCATTCGTTGGTTAAAAGAGTGGTGTTCAATTTCCATGTGTTTTTGAGGATCTTGGAATTTCTTCTGCTATTCAGCTCCAGTTTCAAGGCACTCTGGTCTGATAGTATGCAGGGGATAACTTTGATTCCTTTGCATTTACTTAAGCTTGTTCTATGGACTAGAATGTGATCTATTTTGGAGAATGATCCATGAGCAGCTGAGAAGCTATATTCTTGCTTTGAAGGGTAAAAAATTCTGTAGGCATCTAATAAGTCCATTAGCTCAGAAGTTTGATTTAGCTCAAGTATTTCTTTATTGATTCTTTGTATAGTTGATCTGTCAATTTGTGACAGTGGAGTATTAAATTCCCCTACTACTTTTGTATACATGGATAACTGGATTTTCATGTCCAGTAATGTTTATTTTGTAGAGTTGGGTGCATTAGAGTTCGGTGCATAAATATTTATGATTGTTATTTCTTTGTCTTGGATAGTTGCCTGTATGAGAATATAGTGACTTTCTTTATTTCTTTTGATCAGTTTGGGTTTGAAATCTATTTTATCTGCAAGCAAGATAGCCACTCCTTGTTTTTGCAGTTTCCTGTGGCATGGAGGATTGTTTTCCAACCTTTTATTTTCAGTCTATGGGTTTCCTTCTGAATTAGGTGTGTTTCCTGTATGCAGCAGATTGTAGGATCTTGCTTCTTGATCCAGTCTGCTAGTCTGTCTTTTAATTTGTCCATTGAATCCATTGACATTAATGGTTATGACTGATATGGACATATTCAGAGCTGCCATGTTTCACTGTTCTCGGTTCTTTTCTCCTTTGCTTTTCCCCTTTTCTATTTAGTTTCTTGTTTGCCCCAATGAATTCACTCTCCTGGGTCTCATGGGTATGGAATTTTCTGTGTTTTTTTTCTAAGATGTTCTTTATTATGTTTTGGAGTGCAGGTTTCGTATTTGTGAAGTTTTTCAGGTGTTCTTTATCATGGAAGTATCTTATTTCCCCGTCTATTCTGAAAGATAGTTTTGCAGGATACCACAGTCTAGGTTGGAGGTTGTTTTCCTGCAATGCTTGAAATACTTCCCTCCACACTCTATTAGCACTGAGTGTTTGTGTTGAAAAGTCTGCTGTGATCCTAATAGGCTTCCCTTTTTAGGTGATTTTCTTCCTTTCTTTCACTGCTTTCAGTATTTCATTCTTTTGTTTTACATCTGGAACCTTGATAATCATATGCCTAGGTGTAGATATTTTTATTTCATGGCATTTTAGAATACGATAGGCCTCATTCATCTATATGTCTATTTCTTTTCCTCTGAAGTTTTCTGTATTTATCTCTGACAATAGCTTTTTTATGTCTTTTACACTGTCTGCTGCTTCTTCAGTGACTCCAATCAGTCCTATATTATTTCTCTTTGAGTCATCTAAAAGCTTTTGAATTGATTTCTCATGGTCCTTTGCTCTTTTCTATAGGTTTTATCTTTTCCGCTCGCTGGCTGCTATGCTGTCCTCTAGGTCTGAGATTTGGTTCTCTGCTTCATGCATTCTACTGCACAAACTTTCGTTCTCCTTCATCATTCCCTGGAGCTCTGCTTGAAGCTGTTTGAAAGGTTCCATTGCTTCTGCTATCTTGGTTTCTATCATCTCGCTGATCTCTTTGTTTTTTTGTTTGTTTGTTTGTTTGTTTTTTGAGACAGGGTCTCACTTTGTATTTCAGGCTGGCCCCGAGCTCACTGTGTAGCCCAGGCAAGCCTTGAACTCAGCAATCATCCTATCTCTGCCTCCTGAGTGCTGGGATTACGTTGTGAGCCACCATGCCCAGCACTGTGGTATGTGGTATTGATTGCTGGTGGGTGTGAATCACCACACCCAGCATTGTATATTGTAACTGGGGAGTGAACTCAGGACCTTGCGTTTGCAAGGCAGGTGCCGGAACCACTGAGCTAACCCTCCAGCCCTGCTGATCTCTTGTTTAATGATGTCTTTCACTGTGGGCAGTATCCCTGTTTTGATGTCAGAGGTGAGCTCTGATTCCCATTTTACTAGAGCGGCTTTAGTTACCATCTCCATGAGTCCTAGTGTTTGAGTTTCAGTTTGCCCTATTTCCCTTTTATCTGAATTTCCCTCTGGTGGTGACCTTTGTGTCTGTTTTTTTTTGTGTATTTTCTCTTTTCTACTCTTTCGTTGTTATTAATGCTCTTCTTTGTCTGATGACTAGGCAATGTTTGTTGCTGGTCTCTTTCTATTATCTGGGGCCCTTTGGTTGCAGCACTTTCCTGGGGGGTCCTCCTTGAATCTGTAATTACCCTTGAGAGTCCTCAGTTCTGACACATCATGGGAGGTATTTGAGCAGAACAATCAGATCATGTTTATTACCATAATACTATAAATGCCAATATCAGTATTAAACACAGTAAATAAGATAAAAAGTTTAGTTAAATTCTATTCTGGATACTTTGAGCTTATGAGTTACTTCTATGTCTATATGACAGAATTTAGAATTAATCAGCAATGTGTATACAACATACAGATAGTAAATATACCCCCCGAAGCCTTTGGGGATAAGAGGTCACTGGGGAATCAGGGAGGTAGGGAGACAGGAGGAGAATGAAATAGGGTTAGCAGATTTATGGAGATCACCTCAACCCTAGCACCTCATATATGCCAGAGGGTAATAGAGAATAAAAGGGCATATGTACAGCAGTACCAACTGTATACTCTAAGACCCTTGGAGACTTTGCACACCTTATAATAGTACAGAGGAAGAAATAGGGCAGGCTAAGAGTCTTTTACTTCTGGGCATTGCTTCTGACAGGAAGATAGGAGAGGGTATGGGCACAAGAGGTGAATAGAGGGATCTAGGAGTAGGTGGCAAAATAGAACTAGATTCCCCCCCCCCCTTTTCCTGGTCTCACAGTGTGGCTCTAGGAGCAGGCCTCCCATGGAGGGATGCAGGAGATGGCTCTGGCTCCTCTAGGACCTGGGTCCTCACAACACAGCTCCGGGGTGCGGTTGGGGCTGGCCGGAGGCCCTTAACCCTTCATGGTGGGGATGGCGTCTAGGGTCCATACCTGACTCCTTACTGCACAGCTCCAGGATGCACTGGGCCGGTGGGCTGCCCTTAGTCCGCTGCTGCTGGAAATGGATGGCGCCTGGTACCTGAGTCCGCGCAGCTCTGGGATTGGTCGGCCCTCAGTCCGAGCGAAAGGGAGGCGCCTGGTAGCCTAGTCTGCGCTGCTCCAGGATACAGTGTGCCAGTGGGCGGCCCTCAGTCCGCCGGAAACGGATGACGCCCAGTAGCCAAGTCCCTGTGTTGAATTTCTTGTTGCTTACTCCTGTAACAGCAGCTCAAGATCTGCTTCAGGCCTTTATGAACCAAGATATTTCTGAAGCATTCTTCAGGAGGATTTAGGTTGGTTTGCTGCAGATATGTTTCTAGCTCCTTATATTTGTCTAACTTACTTTTGGAAACACTTTCTTTTGTACCTTCAGAAACAGCATGGTTCTCTCTACCTCCTGCCATGGGTCCAAAGTGATTTGTTTTTGCTTGTTCGTTTTGTCTTGTTTTACAGTGTGCAAAGTCTTCTGTTTAAATTGTTTTTTTTTTTTTCTTTTTTTTAGACAAGGTCTCACTTTGTAGTTCAGGCTGGCCCTGAGTTTACTATTGTTATTGAACATCAGTTTGGCCTTACACACAACTACTTAATCTGAAAAATAAATATCCTGGTTCTTAGAGAGCTGAGTTTATTATTTCCAGGAAAGCGTGGAACTCAGCAATCCTCCCACCTCTGCCTCCCAAGTGCTGGGGTTACAGACTTCAGACACTTCTGTTTAAATTTTGAAAAGTTAAGCCTTAATGATTAAACCATTTCCATCATAAGAAATCCACCACTTCCAAGCTCTGGTACAGCTGCATTTTTGGGACGCGGTTGGCACTTTAGAAGTGAAAGGCGGCTTCAAAATACAAACAGTGGGGGCTCTGGCTCAACCTTTTCATATAAGAAATCCTCCAATGTACAAAAATGTGAAAGTGTCAACAATAACAACATAGGAAATCATGTGATTAAAAGTCTCCTCTAGTGCATTCCATGGTGCATATGGGCCCGCCCACCCATACTCTGGCATGGAAACACAAACTAAATCAAACCAGTGCTACTGAGATGTGTTGATTGTGTGTTCTCTACTCCATCAGTCACAGAACAGTGTGTATGCTGAACATTCAGTAACAAAAAGTACAGCATCTTCCCAGGAACAGCAAGGCAGGCTTCTTACTCACAATGGAATAGCATGACCCAGCAAAAGAAAACAATTATATACTTAAATTCAGAGTAGTCATTCATGAGGACCATCACAATTTCAATATAACAAACAAATCCCTAAGCTCTCCCCATGGCATCTTCTTTCCTCTAGCCAGTGACCTTGTTTATAGTGGCCTCAGTCATCACCACCATTATTATCTCCTTTGGCGAAAATTTTTATATGCCTGGTAAAGTTTTCATGAATCTTCAAGACATGGTGAACTATAGGATCCTCTCTTTCTTTATTCTAAAAACAATAATTTCCACCACTAGATTCCAGTAGAGGACCTTCAGTTCAGTATGTTAGGAAAGTTGGTCTCCTCTGTGAAACACAGGTTCTGTGCTATGGCTGAGCCCCACAGCAATTGGATTTTCACTGCCAGTTAACACCATTAATCCCTTCCAGATCATTAGTGCAGTGGAGAAAATCATTCCAAAATTTAGGAGTTGATAATATTGATGCCTCTTGCTCATCCACCTCATATCCGAAAAATGTAGAGAGAATGTGAGGGGACCTGAGAGGGCAGGAGGAAGGGTTACTGCCAGGCAGAATGGCTGGCGGACAGCCCAGCTCGCAGCAGACAAGAATGTGTGGTCCCAAAATGATTTTGAAGGTTGGAAGCTGAGAGCCAACATGGGTACCCAAAGGTAAAGACCATTGATACAATGAGGTTAAGTAGATCTTTTAATAGTGACTAAGGTGTCTTAGTATGAAGTTGTTTATTATAAGAAGCAAATGAAAATTTTAAGAAGAAATACTGTTCATTATTTATCTGCGTTTCTCACTCGTGCTGTTCCATTGTTACTGAATGTTTGAGTTTTTCAGCAAGAGCAAAAAGTAATTTGCTCCTAGTGCAGAAAACAGAGAAGTCCAAATCAGTACATGTTTCTAAGGACAAGCACAACAATGTTCGTTAAGTGCTGTTTTGTTGTTGTTGTGGTGGTGGTTTTGTAGTACTGGGGTTTAAACTGGGGCCCTTTTGCTTCCAAGGTAGGTCTGGCACCACTTGAGCTAAATCTTAAGCCCTTGATCCCCAGGGAAAGGGGAAAGGAATATAATCAGAACCTCTGCAACAAGTTCTAGTCTCCTGTGAGTCCTGATGGAACAAGCAAAATAGAACAGGCAGAAAATAAGAGAGAAAAAGGCTGAGCCCAGGCGCACTTTAGGCAGGAGAAACAGCTCAATTTTTTTTTTATCTCACCACGCCTTTGTTTGGTACCAAGCTTCCACACCCACAATCCCAGCATGCATAAAGTAGGACAGATGCCAGCAGTTATGTAGATAAAATTTCCATAATGCAGGGCAGGTGTCCACGATAATTCCTGTGGTTGAAGATCCTGTAGGGCATGGCAGATGCTCACAAGTCCATCTTCACATCCTGACATATCTCCCTTTCTTTTTATTGTATGTAAGTATATTTTAAGGAAAAGCAAACATAGCCAACAGTGGCTTGTCCGTAGACACCATGAGGACCAGAGTTCTATACTTAATAATAAATAAAACAACTTTACTATTGGATGTTTAAGACCAACTTTTAGTGAGACCTATGCTAAATAAAATTAATCTCTTGCTATGCAGCAAGGTCAAATAAGTCTCCTCAGGCAACATCCTGGCACCATGCAAGTCTCTCAGCTCTTCTGTCAGTGTCAGCCATCAGGATACGTTACAGCCTTGCTTGACCATTATGCTTCCTGGAAAAGCAAGGATTTTTTTTTTTTCTCCATGTAACACTAATTTGGCACACTTTTGTAGAATCAGATCTTGTGAAGAAGTTTTCTTCATGTCCTGGATCCTTAGTAATAGTACTTGATTTTGGAGGGCCAGAGCCAAAATATTGGCAGCTTTTTTTTGGGGGGGGGGCAGGGTCTTGCTTTGTAGTTCTGGCTGGCCCTCAGCTCACTATATAGCTGGCCCTCAGCTCACTATGTAGCCCAGGCAAGCTTTGAACTCAGCAATCTTCTGCCTCTGCCTCCCGAGTGTTGGGATTACAGGTATGAGCCACCACGCCCCGCACTGTGGTATGTGGTACTGATTGCTGGTGGGCGTGAGTCACCATGCCCAGCATTGTATGTGGTTACTGGGGATCAAACTCAGGACCTTGCGCTTGCAAGGCAGGCGCTGGAACCACTGAGCTAAATCTCCAGCCCTATTGGCTGCTTTTTTAGCCCAGTTACATTTGTAATTCTGGTCTCTAAACTTTAGTTGTTAAACACCCAGGAGAGAAGATCAATAATAGTTAGGAGGCTATTACGGCTGCCAGTTGTAGTTGTTCTAGTCATTGAATCACTGTCCAATGCCAACAGAAAAGGATTTTTAACTAAAGAACTTTATGCAATGTTTTAGTATGTAGAATAGCCATTTTAGATGTACCCATTCCACCCAAAATATATAAAAAAAGTTTATACCTAAATAACTATCATTTGCTTACAAATATATCTGTTAGTATAGGTGGCTGTAACATATCCTGTGGTTTTTCTTTAAGATGGAGTATTACTCTGCCTTAAAGAATAAGTTTGAGGGCCAGAGATTTAGCTCAGTGGTTCTGGCACCTGCCTTGTAAGCACAAGGTCCTGAGTTCGATCCTGGTAACCACATACAATGCTTGGTGTGGTCACTCATGCCCACCAGCAATCAATGCCACATACCACAGTGCTGGGCATGGTGGCTCACGCCTGTAATCCCAGAACTTGGGAGGCAGAGACAGGAGGATTGCTGAGTTTAAGGCTTGCCTGGGCTACATAATGAGCTCAGGGCCAACCTGAACTACAAAGCGAGACCCTGTCTCAAAAAAAAAAAAAAAGAATCATAAGTTTGAGTCATTTACACTCAAATGAACATACCTTCAGGACATATTCACAAGTGAAATAAATAGATCACAGATATGTAGTTATCATATCTGTTCTCTGGTATGAGAAACTGAAGGTGTTAATGAGTTCTAGAATGTATGATGGATATTGAGAAATAGAAAATATTCAAAAGGAAATATGGAGAATTGAGTAATGAGGGGTAAAGAAAAAATGTGATGGTAATAAGAAAGGGAAACAAAGCTTATGTATATAGGGGTGAGGGGTTGTGGAGTGGTAGGGGAACAGGAAAAATTGAGAATTAAATTATGTCATATACTGGTACAAATTCCCAATATTGAGTGTGATCATGAGGTGTATATACAGTGTACCAATAAAGATCAAAATTTGAAAAAAAGATTAGGTTTTTTTAAAAGTGTAGGCTATTTACAAACATCTGAAAAATAAGGGACAGTGAAACATTAAAAGGAAAAGGATGGATAAATATCAGGACACACTAACACACCCTGTAAATATATAATTATATATCAGAAAAAGTTGAATTTAAGATTAATTTAGACAAGCATGTTGAGAAAGCTAAGACTCCAACAGAAGACTAGGAGGTTCTGTTCAGGAATCTTTTTTTTTTTGAGACAGGGTCTCGCTTTGTAGCCCAGGCAAACCTCGAACTCAGCAATCCTCCTGTCTCTGCCTCCCGAGTGCTGGGTTTACAGGCGTGAGCCACCAATCCCGGCTTGTTCAGGAATCTTAATCATGGCAGACTCGAGACCGGATCACTCAGGTGATACTCAGAATGTGTTTGCCAAGGCCCATGGGAACTCGGATACTGGGGGCCAATGAGTCATAACCATGGGAAAGCAACTTGAAGGAGAACCTCATCAGATCAAAGAAATATATATATAATGGGGTGCTTAGAAGAAGAAGCAGGGTGCCTTTTAGATCCCAGCATTACTTATAGCTCAGGTCCAGCGAACATGCCATTTTGAGGAAAATTCAGATCCCCTAAGGAAAAAAAACAAGGGCAGCAGCATTTGTTGGGCTGCTACAAAGAGCCCAGGCTACCAGAGCCCCCTGGGGTAACTCTCTTCCGACAAGAGGTGGAGGCCAGCAAGTGAGATCCTCATGAAAAGCAGCCAGCTCACATCTGGGCTCTAAAGAAAGCTCAAACCAGAGTAACAGTCAGAGGCCAAAGACTAAGTGAGGACCTGTGAGACCTAAGGACAGAGAGAACAATAGGCACAGTCCTAATTGGGGACCTGGAGCCGAACAATGAAGGATCTGAGACAGTGAATATCTCAAGGGTTTGCACGGACTGTGACTGGTGAGGCCAGAGGTGGAGAAAACACACTGATCCTTCTCACTGGCCGCACTAGACCCCTGAGCCCTGTGCCCCTGTGGGCTCCCTCCTGCCGCCTACAAACGCCAGTGAAGTCTACACAGAAAGGCTATCTCCATGGAGTTCCGAACACCACTGAATTCAAGGGCTGGAAAGAGATGTGAAATATCAGGCTCTGAAACCGAACAGCCAGGGCATGAGATCCCTGTGTGTAGAGAAAACAGCCCAAATCAGCACCCATGGAGGCTGATTTACCCCAGCCACCAGAAACCACTGACATTCAGGTTTAGATGGAAACCTGGAAAACATGAATATTGCTTTGATCTGAGAATAAAATGAGCAGAGAAAAGCACCCAGAATGGTGAACATGGGCGATTAGTGCCTCCAGCCTGAACACAGGGAACAATTGAAGTTCTTGGCCAAAGAAAGGCTGGGTAGAACTGGCATGTAATTACAAACCAAGGGTACAGAGGTGAACTGGGTGGATCAGACAGCACAGCCTGTCAGTGGAAGGATTGGTGACCTGTCAACTTTCTGCAAACAGCATAGGCCCCTGATTTGGTGCCTTTTATATACTATGTTTGCATGCATGCTTGCATGCTTGTGTGTGTGTGTGTGTGTGTGCATGTGCGTGTGCGTGTGCATGTGTGTGTGTGTGTACGTTCTTCTCTGATTTCATTCTTCTTAATGGCAGGGCTTTTGTGTCTGTAGTTGTAACAATGTGTACAAACTGTCTGCTTCTGGTAAAACAGTTAAGTCACATTTCTTCCTTTCTTGACTCTTAGTTCATCATTTGGATACAACTTCCCTGTCTTTCCTCTCAAATCCTCTTTCTTATTTCATCCTTTCCTTACCTTCATTATGTCTCTCCTTCTTATATCTCAGCTTCTGCCTTTTTGCCTCCCCTTTCTCCTTAACACTCTCTTTTAGGAATAAACTCTTAACCCTCATCTAAATACAATAGAATCTTACTATTTCGTATTAGCTTCCCTCACCAAGGTTGTCCTATAGGATTTCCAAAATGTATGTTTCTGTTAAATCATTAATTAGACTTAATCTTCCTGTTACTCTCTTTCCTTCCCCACTTACAGTCCCTCCTTCCCTCATCCTCCTCTGTCTCATATTCTCACAAGCATTCTCATCCTCCCCCTTTTTCTCTATATATATTTTTTCCTCTATTTTGAAAACTTATTTTTCTTTTTCTCTTTCTGAGTGTATATGGGGCTATATGTTTATAAGCAACTACATATGACTGTTAATTCTTATTTGTATTTCCTTAGTGTTTTACATTGAACTGCTATGTTCTCTCTCACTAAGATTCTTTTCTAAGGTCTACAAACATGGAGTTTCTGCTGCTTTATAAATTGTATAAAATCTCCCTAAAGACTGTCATACAGCTGGGTATGGCGGCATAGGCCTGTAGTGCTAGCCCTCGGGAGGCTGGGGCAAGAGAATCATCATGAGTTCCAGACTAGCATGATCTACATAGTGAGCCCAGCCTGAATTACAGAGCAAGAGCTGCTCTCAAAAACCACCTAAAAAAACTGTCACACATTCTAATAAGAATTTACTCCCTACTCCTTACCTTTGCCACACATACATATACTATCAGGCTCTGTCTTTCTCAACTCCTTCTTTTAGGTATAAAAATAATATGAAAACTACTTTCCTTCTTTGTTTGCCCTTATTTCTTTGTGTTTTCCTCATTTTTTTAAATCTCCTTTTACTTTTAAATATTTTTCTCTTTCATATTCTCCTACCTTCCAATCCTTTCTCTAGCATTAGTAATCATTTACATTACCAGGTTATTGAAAGAGAAAAGTTGTTAAGTTATAAATTACTCATCAATATATGACTGGTTCTTTGGAGGTTTTTGTTACCAGTCATTGTGCTCTTCTTGCAGTTTAGTGTGAGGAAGCTTATTATAGTGACAGAGCTTTCTAGCCCAGTTTATCTAAGGCATTCATCAGAAAAATACAGAAATTGGGAGAAAAGACAATAAGATGTCTCAACAATTAGAATGCCCCAAAAGCTGATTTCACAGGTATGAAGGAAATTTCAGGTAAAGGATTCAAAACCAAATAGTTAAAATATTTAGATAGGTCAAGCAAATACATAAAATGTTCATTGAGCTCAGGCA
The DNA here is from genome assembly GCA_004025085.1 of Thryonomys swinderianus. Lineage (NCBI taxonomy): Eukaryota > Metazoa > Chordata > Mammalia > Rodentia > Thryonomyidae > Thryonomys > Thryonomys swinderianus. Next base: position 2,877 of record PVIC010042104.1, on the reverse strand, counting down.
AGATGTGAATAGGCAAACACAGGATTTAACTAATATGATGTTCTTAAGCTTAAAGAAGATATAAACAGCTAACTGAATTAAGGAAGACAATGCAGGCTATGAAATATCACTTCAGTAAAGAACAAGACATTATGGGACTGGAGATTTAGCTCAGTGGTTCCAGTGCCTGCCTAGCAAGTGCAAGGTCCCTGGTTCGATCCCTGGTAACCACATACAACAATATCAGGCATGGTGCCTTATACCCACAGGCAATCACTAACACATATCACAAATGCAGGGCTTGGTGGCTCAAGCCTGTAATCCCAGCACTCAGAAGGCAGAGGCAGGAGGACTGCTGAGTTCAAGGTTTGCCTGAGCTACACAGTGAGCTCAGGGCCAGCCTGAACTACAAAGCGAGACCCTGCCCCCCCCCAAAAAAAAAGAAGGAATAAGATATTATGAAAAGAGTATCAAACAGAATCCTAGAAATGAAAAGGACAATTATAAATCATGGCAGTAGACACGGTCAACCAGAAGAGTAAATTTCAGGACTAAAGGCCGAATGATAGAGCAGATCACTTACTCAGAGGTACTGTATAAAAATAAGGAATCAAAACATTTGATTCAAGAGCTCCCAGATGATGCTAATGGAACTAAACTGAAAATGTAAGAATCAAGGAAAAGCTAGAGAGTGAAGCCAATGTTATAAAACTCATTCCCCAAAATCATTGCATAAACGTGTCAAAATCTGAAGACTAAAATGAATATTCAGGTTAGTAAGGCATTTAGAATCCCAAATAGACACAAGCAGGAAAGCACCTACATCCAGCACATCATGTTCAAAGTTTCATTAATTCATCACCCAGAGAAAATGCTAAATGAAATTACAAAAAAAAAAAAATTCTGGGCTGGTGATTTAGCTCAGTGGATCCAGTGCCAGCCTGGCAAGCGGAAGGTCCCCAGTTACCACATACAACAATGCTGTTGCCATGCCCAGTAGCAATCAGTATTACATACCACAATGCCAGGTGTGGTGACTCATGCCTGTGATCCCAGTATTCAGGAGGCAGAGGCAGGAGGATTGCTGAGTTTCAGCTTTGCCTCCTGTACATACTATACTGAGCTCAGGGCCAGCCTGAACTACAAAGCAAGACCCTGTCTCAAAAAAAAAAAAAAAAAAAAAAAAGAGTTTCAGGTAACATTTAAATGCAAACCTATTAGAATAACAGAAGATTTCTCCGCACAAGCTTTCAGGGCCAAGCCATTAAAGAAAATAAGTGCCAATTCAAGTTACTGTGTTCTGCACAATTATCCTTCAAACTTGACAGAAAAATAAAAGTATCCATGACAAAGATACAGTAAGAACTTCATGACCACAAACCAGCATTGCAGAAAATATTCAAAGGAATAATAAAAAGAGACAACAATGCCTACATTATGGGAAAAACGAGTACATCTGAGTAGTGAAGCAAAAGAAAACAAATGAATAAGCACTGAAAAAATATGACAAAACTTAGTAAATACTTACCAATATTAATACTCAACATAAAGTCTTCACTACTCAAACAAAAGGCATGATGGATCATAAAATACCTAATAAGTAGGGTTATATCAAATTACACAAGCTTCTGGACAGCAAAGGAAATAACGTATAGAGTAGGAAAGTAATGCCAGCTATTCCACAGTCAGAGCACTAATATCTATAATATATAAAGGACTCAAAAATTAGACTCTACAGATTAAAAGCCATAATAAACAATGGGCCATTAAAATGAATAGGCACTTTTTAAAAGAAAAAGCGCTCAATAAGTACTTGGGGAAATATTCAATGTCCTTGGCCAAAAGGGAAATACAAATGAAAACAACAGTGAGATTCTGTCTTACTAAATATGATGTGTATATACAATGTACCAATAAAGATAATTTTTTTAAAAGTATGTCTCTCATCAAAGACCCAAAGCAACATATACTAGTGAGGTTGAGGGCAGAAAACAAACACTTCTTCTTTACTGATAAGAATGTAAACTGTGATATCGAGCATGGAAATCAGTATAGCAATTACATAAAAGGCCCTCTTATGTCCAGGGCCATGCACAGTACTACTGCATGGCATTTTAGAAACCTAGGTGCACAAAAGAAAGAGCAAAGGGAGGAGGAAGTGAAGCTTCCTTTGTATTTATAGCCACTCTCCATCACTTGCATTATGGCCGGAGCGCTCCCTTTTGCCGGCTCAGTGGCTGGAGTGAATCCTGTCGTCGCCCATGTGAGGGACCCAGCTGGTGCATTCCTCATGAGGCGCTAATTTCTAACTATATCACATGGATGTTAAATTAGAGAATGTGATTTATTTTTTTTTTTTTGAGACAGGGTCTCGCTTTGTAGTTCAGGCTGGCCCTGAGCTCACTATGTAGCCCAGGGTAGTCTTGAACTCAGCATTCCTCCTGCCTCTGCCTCTCAAGTGCTGTGATTACAGGCGTGAGCTACCACACCAGACGAGAATGTAATTTTTAATGTATTACTAACACATATCAATAATAAAAAAGAAAACTAAGAAAAACCATCTCCAGTCTTTGCAAAAATTGTTTTCCATCAGATTATTCCCTGGTGCCAAATAGGTTGGTGAATACTGCCTCAAAAAACCTAAAAAAGATTAATTTATTTTTAATTGACTTTATTAGCATATTTTATACATACATTATAAACATAATTAACATTGAGAATTTGTACCAGTACCTGACACACTTCTCATTTTTCCCATTCCCCTGCCCTCCCTACAGTTCCCTCCTCTATATACATAGGCTTTGTTTCTTTTTTTTTAACCATCAATTTTTTCATTTCCCTTTTCTTACCACTACCCCCTTTTCCCTTTTCCTTTTTTTTTTTTTTTTTTTTTTTTTT
>PVIC010042103.1:0-15938 GCA_004025085.1 Thryonomys swinderianus | reverse complement strand
AGCAATCCTCTTGTCTCTGCCTCCCGAGTGCTGGGATTACAGGCATGAGCCACCACGCCCGGCATTGTGGTATGCGGTATTGATTGCTGGTGGGCGTGAGTCTCCACACCCAGCATTGTATGTGGTTTCCGGGGATCGAACTCAGGACCTTGCACTTGCAAGGCAGGCGCCGGAACCGCTGAGCTAACCCTCCGGCCCAGAAGAGAAAAATTTTAAGAAATGAATCAGACATTAGACTCTTTCAAAGCATAGATGCTAGAACAAACAAAATATTCAAGTTTCTAAAAAGGATTATTTTGAATTACCAATAAAGTGTAAGAGAAAAATAATTTGTCATACATGGAAGAAAATTACCTCATATATGGTCCTAATAAAATTATTTCTGGATCTATGTGTTAAAGCAACATGAAATTAAAATTTAACAAGGGAAGATAAAAGATAGAATGGTGGTAATTCTACTGAAAACAAGTCTCAGGCTGGGAATGTAGCTCAGTGGCATAAGTGCAAGGTCCTGAGTTGGATATCCAAAAATGGAAAAAAAGAAAGAAAAAAGAAGTCTCAAGATAAGATCCATGAAACATAGCAAGAAAGGGATCAAACTTGGCATGGAGGTACACAGCTATCATCCTAGCACTTTGGGAGGCTGAAGCAGGAGGATCACAAGTTTGGGTCCAGCCTGGGCAAGTTAATGACTTAGTGAGACTCTGACTCAAAAAAAAAAAAAAAAAAAAAGTGTAGTGCTCGCTTCGGCAGCACATATACTTAAAAAAGTGTATAGCCTCAGTGCAAAGGCCAGGGTTCAATTTCTGGGTGGGGGGCAGGGAGAGATCTGTCAAAACTAGAATATTCAGGACTGAGGATTAGCTCAGTGGTTCTGGCATTTCCTTGCAAGGGGCAAGGATCCTTGGTATCACATTCCTCAGTGCGGGGTGTGGTGACTCACACCTGTAATACCAGCACTCCTGAGGCAGAGGCAGGAAGATTTCTGGGAGTGTAAAGCTAGCCTGGGCTACACAGTGAGCTCAGGGCCAGCCTGAACTACAAAGTGAGATCCTGTCTCAAAAAACTAAAAAAACAAAAAACAGAAAGATAGTAAAAACCAACAAAAGTTAAAAACTGAATAGAAATGGAAAGCCTGAATTTGAATACACTGTAATTTTAAGCAACTGCACAATGAACCAAGAAAGAAAAATCCATTTGACTTTAAATGGCAAGGAAGTTTTAAAACAGAACTTTAGTAAACCACTCACTCCATTTGGCAATTTGGTGAAGCATGCTTACAAAATTATAATTACTTACAAAAAAGACAAAACACAAAAGCCATAATTATAATTACTATTAGTTTTTGAGTTTTATATGGAAATTAAAGGAAAAGCAAAATAAACTTAAATTATGGTAACACAACAAGATTTGATAAAGTGAAAGTAAAGGTTTTGGCTCGATGTGATAGTCCAAGCCTATAATCCTATCACTTAAGAAACTGAGGCAGGAGATCACCATAATTCAAGACCAACCTAGGTTACACAGTGAATTCAGGTCAGCGTAAACTGCATAAGGGAGTCAGTCTCAAACAAACAAAAACAACTAAAGGTTTGGCTTGATGGGAGTTGGAAGGCAAAAAGACACAGGAATGGCGGAGAAAACTATCCTTGTCTTTCGAAAAACACCACTGCTTTTCATTGTAAGCCCTTGACAATATTATTTCAAAAACTGCTTACAAATATTTGATACAATTTTGTTAATAAAGAAGACACTAATCTAAAATGGTTTAGAGTACATCTACTTAATGACAAGGAATATAATATACATGTTGAAGGATTTCTTAGTTCATTCCTACAAAGGAACTTTTTAAAATTTTGAGACAAGGTCTCATTATGAAGTGCAGACTGTCTTTGAATACACTGTAATCCAGGCTGGGTTGGAACTCACAGCAATCTTCCTGCCTCAGCTTTCCTAGTTTACAGGTGTAAACTTTTTTTTTTTTTTTTTTTTTTTTTTTTTTTTTTTTTTTTTTTTTTTTTTTTTTTTTTTTTTTTTTTTTTTTGCTTTTTGAGACAGGGTCTCGCTTTGTAGTTCAGGCTGGCCCTGAGCTCACTATGGTGCCCAGGCAAGCCAACGCGAACTCAGCAATCCTCCCGTCTCTGCCTCCTAAGTGCTGGGATTACAGGCGCAAGCCACCACGTCCGGCATTTACAGGTATAAACTTTTGTACGACATTAAAATCATCACACTACCCATGTACTATCATGCATACTTATAATCTCAACCTGGGCAAGTGAGACCCTGTCTCGAAATTTTAAAAAGGGAGCTGGACATAGTGGTGCATACCTATAATCTCAACCATTCAAAAGGTTGAGGCAGAAGGATCATTCAGTTTGAGACTAGCCTAGGCTACAAAGTGGGTTGAAGGACAGTCTGAACTACATAGGGAGATCCTGCATCAAAAAAAGAAAAGCCAAAAATAACCCAGCAAAAAACAAAAAAATTCAAAAAGGGCTGAGGATGTAGTTTAATGGTACAAAGCTTGTCTAGCATGCAAGAGACCCTGGATTCAATCCCCAGCACCACAGAAAAAATAATCACTTATGCTTTCAAATTTCTTTGAAAATGTAAATTCAAAATAAAAGAAGACAGATGATATAACATCCAAAATATATCCACTTTTATAAAGAATACTTAAAGTGGGCATGGTGATGCATGTTTAATCCTGGCACTCTGGGAAGCTGAGGCACAACACCAACTTTGATCCTAACCTGGGCAATACAGGATAGGATATAGTGAAACACTTTCTCAAATAAAAATACAAGAAAGTACTAGGGGCTCAGTGTGAAGGATCTGGGTTCAATCCCCAGTACCTCAGCTAGAAAAGAAAAGAAAAAACACCACAATACATCATTAAAGCAATATTGACAAAGAAATGTACAAATTATCTTTATTATTTATTTCTGTGCTGAGGATTGAACTCAGGCCCTTGCTCATGTACACAAGTACTCTACTATTAAATTACATACTCACTCATCCCAGAAATAGTTTTGTTATATAGCAGACTCAATCACTTATTTAAAAGATTCTACTGCTTGCTAAGGCCATGACTGACATTCTGCAGAAAAATTATTATGAGGCATTAATCTTAACTAGCCTAGATCATATACACTGTCCATAAACTGTCTCTAAGTATCAGCACTAGGATGTGATACTTATTTACTAGAATAACTATCATCTTACATTAAGAGGTGTGTAAGGCTGAGGATATAGCTCACTACCACCGTGCCCACCTGACAAGCACTGGGTCCTAAATTGGATCTCCTCTGGTATGTGTGGAGGGGAGTTGTGTACTCCAAAACTTGAAAAGGGTATGTACGCAGGTGGCAGGACTTGATAACCATGAAGCTCATGTTATCCTTCTTGGCAGGGCCCTAATGCCTGGCTGTTCTTAATACAAAAAAGCAGAAAACACAGGACACGTTGCTAGAAAGGAGCTTACAAACTAGTTGTGGAATCAAGACACATAAATAGCAGGAAAGGAAAATGCAGTTAGAGAAGAGTGATGGAGAGCTGGGTGTGATGCCCATGCCTATAATCCCAGCATTCAGGAGGTTGAGGCAGGATTGCTGTTAAATTCCAGGCCACCTTGGGCTATGTAATGAGGCCAGCCTGAACTACATAACAAGACCCTGTCTCAAAAAATCAAAAGACAAAACAAAACCACACACACAAAAAGAAGAGTGATGAGAAACCTTATGGAGTTCAGTAATGGGAAAGATTATTAGAAGCTACAGTAGACTTGAAATGTCAAATGGAACATATAGAAAATGGGAATTTCAAGCCAGAAATAGAACAAACTACCGATATTTGGAACATGATTTATCTTGTTCAAAGGTATATCTCTGTGCTACAGTAGTGCCTGGCAGATAGCAGACAGTAACACTGAGTGACCTACTATACAGAGAAGTATGCTGGCATATACTCTCCAATGTGAGGGCAGTTACAGAAACAGAACTGTTTATATGAGGACAACCAACAAGTCTTCGGTGCATGCTACAGTAATGGATTTTATTCAGCAGGCCAGAGGAAGTCACCATAGATTTTGACCAGAAAGAGACAAACACACAAGGTCTAAGAGTCACTCAAATTTTATTGTGCCTGCAGATCATTTGAAGATCTTGTTAAAAACGCAGATTTTTGATTCAGAAGATACAGAATGGGGCCTAAGCATAACAGTCTCCTAGGTATCAATGCTTCAGATACATAAATGTAAACATCTGAGAAGTCTTATTCCAAGCAATATCCTAAGGAATTTCTTCAAAGAAATGCGGAAGGGGACAGGTAAAAATAACCCTAAGAAAGGAATGCCAGTTAGAAAACAAAATACATTAGGGCCAGTGATTTAGCTCAGTGATTCTGGCACCTGCCTGGCAAACACAAGGTTCCTGGTTCAGTCCCAGTAACCACATACAACAATAGTGGGCATGGTGACTCACGCCCACTGGCAATCAGTACCATATACCACAGTGCCAGGCATGGTGGCTCATGCCTGTAATCCCAGCATTTGGGAGGCAGAAGCACTGCTGAGTTCAAGGTGTGCCTGGGCTACATAGTGAGCTCAGGGCCAGCCTGAACTACAAAGTGAGACGCTGTCTCAAAAAAAGAAAACAATTATATTAGACTTCAATTGTCCTGATAAGAGCCTGTGATATTGGGAACAGTAAGAAATAGATGTGTAAAAAATAAAAATTAAAAAAGGAAAGAAATAGATGTATAGGGGAGAAGGAAGATAAAATAAGTACTGTATAAAGTAATGAGAAAAGACACTACAAGTCATCTAGCCCATTCTCCACCCTTTAGAGAATATCTCCTACAAACTCATAGATACATGGTTTTTAAACCTCTACTTGAAAATTTTCTGTGCCAGATACTTGCTACCTTATTAGAGAGCCCATTCTACCTTTGAACAGATGATTCCATTTTTTTTGTGCCCTAGTGACCAGAAAAAGAATACTGTATCAACGACAGAAACAGGAAAACAAAGAACTAAAGTGGCTTGGTGTAAGGATAAGCACAAGTTTTAAAATCAAACAGAGACTGAATGATATAGATTTCAAAAGGAAAGACCATTCAGGTAGAGAATGATGCTTAAGAGAGGTTGCATAGTGTGTGACCTCAGGCTTTAGCAACTAAAGCTGTAAAAGTGACTGACCTCTCTTCCTCAACTCATTTAACTCCTATACCTACACCACATTAGGTTTCTGATTTAACTTTTCCACTAGTATAGTGCCTCTACAAAGGCAAGGAATGAATCTTGTTCACTGTGAACTCCTCAGAGGCTACTGTGCCCCAGGGATATTAAATTAATAATAGTAAAAATACTAAAAGTACCCAATATTTATGGTAAACTTACAACATATGTTCCTCACACTGTCCTAATCATAGAGATTAGCTCACAATAAGCACTACCACCCTCTATTTTCTTTTCATATCTGGAATCAAACTCAGGCTCTTACGCTTTCAAGGTAGGCACAGTACCACTTCAGCCTTTCACTATGTAGTTCAGGATGGCCTTGAACTCACTATGTGACTCAAGCTGGCCTCAGACATGTGGTGGTCCTCCTGCCTCACCTTTCCAAATATCAGGATTACAGACACGTGCCACCATGCCCAGCATCACACTCTATTTTACAGTTCAGGAAGGTAAAGCTTAGGGAAATTATATGCTCAAAGTCACACCAAGGAGTGGTAAAAACTGATTAAATCTTTTCCATAGTCAGATTTCCAGAATGATTTACAGTGTTTAAGTATGACAACAAAGAAGTTTTTAAATCTGGGTGTGGAAAAGATAAAATGAGAAGATATTATCCGATTAACAAATGTGGATGACCAGGTGTTAGTACAGAAAGAATTAATTTATTTGACTTAAACATTTTCCTTTCTATTTTTGTCACTCATTTTCTGAACTTCCTCCACGTTTGGAGTCATAAATGCACTGAATTTGAACCAAAATACCTCTAAGAAACCTGGCTACTGTGAGGAACAGATATAACCAGTTCAGCATCATAACTAATTGACGAACAGGCTCTTGGCCTGAGGCAGCTAATCAAATTTGGCTTGCCCTCAATTCTTAGGGACCAAAAAGTCTTGGGCTGGATGTGGTGGAGCACATCCATAATACCAGCATTTGAGTTCAAGAAGCCAGCTTGTGCTACATAGTGAGTTCTTCAGCCTAAAAGACCCAATGAAACCACGTAAAAAAAAAAAAAGAAAAAGAGTGAGGCAGGAGGATCACCATGAGTTTGAACCCACTCTGGGATATATAGTGAGTTCTCAGACAACCTGAATTTCACACTGAAACCCTGTCTCTAAAAAGTCTTGAGTGTCTCTAGAAGCTATAAATCAGTCCATGAACCATCTACATACTGGAATTTGGTTCTACTTCAACGGACAGTATAATAAGAGAAATGACTGAGCGTAGTGGCCCATGCCTGTAATCCCAGCACTACAGAGGCAGAGGCAGGAGGATCACCATGAGTCCAAGCCCAGCCTGAACTGCAAAGTCAAGGCCAGCCTAAACTATAGTCTCATAACACAAAAACAACAAAAAAAGAAGACTAATCCCACTGAGTTTTCTTGAAGGGTGGTAGGTAGTTTAAGTATGTATGAATCTTAGCAAAAGGCCGGTTAGTTTCCAATTTCCTGATATCTATGAACAATTTAACCACTCATCTCCCCTCACGTTCACTCTCCAGATTCTTCGGTCCCACAACTACTGTGGGCACTTAGAAAATAAAAAGACAAATTAAAAGCTCTCCTTTTGGCTGATTCAAGGAGTCAACCAGATCTTGCGTCCTTATGGGGGGGTCTGGCCTGCTGCAGGTCCAGCCCAGAGATTGTGGTGGGAAGGGAAGATCAAGCACTAAGCTCTATCGAGACTTTGCAGGAGCAAGACAAAAATCACTTCTGGCCCTAGGTTCTCCACCTGTGGGGAGGGGGCGGGAAGGAAGGAGGGAGCGCCCCCTCTCCAGCCTGGCAGCCTCAGCTTCCGTATCTTCTGGCCAGGCCCAAGCCTACTCCGCGAGCACCGAGACCCCTCATAGCGGGAACCCCAGGAGGCGGGTTATATATTGGGGCCTGTGGAGGGCGAGGCGGGAAGGCTGCTCTGACGAAGGGCGGCCATTGAAGTGATGGCCTCGACGTCGAGGTAGGAGAGACTATTCTAGGGAGCTCACCAGGCGGCCCCGCCACCCGGTACCTGGTCCTGCAGTTACCGCGCAGCTCCGGTTTCGGCTCCGCCTCCTCAACTCTGTGGCCGCGCCGCCGTCAGGCCGGTTGCTGGGCGGGAGGAATGCAACGTGCCATGCGCAGTCGGTGATCCGGAAGGCGTGCGCGCCGCGCCGCCCCGCCCTGTGGGAATGGGTGAGGAAGCTCCGCCCCTACGTCTGCGGGGCCAACCTTGCGTGTTTCCCTGTGCTGTGTGCTCGAGTCGCTTTCTCCTCTGAGCAGCGCCGGCTCCGCTGCGCTCTCTTGGAAGAGAGTCCATTTCCGCCAATGTGTTGGAAAAGGCACCCTCCAGCATCCAAAGCTCTCCTCAGAGCTTCCACTGAAGTAGCACCATGAAGTACGGTGATGGCAGTATTGAAAAGTATAGGCAAAACCTAGAGTTGGCTACTTTAAGAAAACAGATTTTTAGAAGTCACTTGACGTGGTAGGGCTTGAAGAAAACAAGTTTTGTACTTTTAGATATCTCACTGCCCCTTTTGACCTCTAGTATCTGTGCAAAGATTGAAATTCACCCCTTTCAGTTTCTAGAAGACCTATCACAACAAACACTTGTCAAATGGGAATAATGGCGAAACAGGGGAAAAGTATCTTTTCTCTTCCCTCTGAATCGTTTTGTCCCCGAACCCTTCCTTATTCACATCTGAGTCGTCTAGTAGGCAGAACCTAAGATAAGGTTTGCCTTGATGGAGAAGCTGCCTAAGCCAAAGCATGTTGTGCTCAAGAAATAGGGTAATCATAAAACGCAGCAAGATGCTTGTGAGACTAGGGTTTGGGATGGATGTCTTGTTCCACCTGCCCTGTATTGGGCAGTGAACCCAAGGGCCTTCTCACTGAGCTACGTCCTTAGCTGTTTGGTTAGTATGATTTTGGTTTTGTTTTTAGACAGGGTCTCACTTCGTATCTTAATTACCCAGGCTGGCCTCTAACTCAAGACTCCTGCATAACCCTCCCAGTCTTGAGATCATAGGTGCAATCCAGCATGCCCAAACAAGATTAGGGTTTTGTTGTTGTTGTTGTTGTTAATTCTGTGTCCTGTGGAGTAAGGGCCCCTAAAGTGGATATATACCATCAAGCAATGAATTACTTTTTCCAAGCTCTGACCCTTGACACAGACTTATAGTGGTCTTAAATTCCAAAATGGGGAAGAAGTGCTGCTATATCTGAACAAGGACAGATGGAAATATGCCACTGAAAATGGATTCCATCATACTCAAGTACTTGAAGGTCTCATTTAATTTTATACATACTCATTTGGTATTTAACATTATGTAATCTTTAACTTTCCAAAGCACTACCCTCACATTATCTTATTTTCAAAATAAGCTTCTTCTCCCAGTGGCAAATTTGGTTCAATTCACAAAGCAAGATATTAGCAGAAGAAAAAGGTGGAATTCCTTGGAGTTCACACATTATCTCTGGAAACAAAAGTACATCCCCAGCACTTTTTTTTTTTTTTTTTTTGAGACAGGGTCTCGCTTTTGTAGTTCAGGCTGGCCCTCAGCTCACTATGTAGCCCAGGCAATCCTCCTGTCTCTGCCTCCCGAGTGCTGGGATTACAGGCATGAGCCACCACGCCCAGCACTGTGGTGTGTGGTATGTGCTATTGATTGCTGGTGGGCGTAAGTCACCAGGCCCAGCATTCTATGTGGTTACCGGGATCGAACTCAGGACCTTGCACTTGCGAGGCAGGCACCAGAACCACTGAGCTAAATCTCCGGCCTCAGCACTTTGTTTTAAAGACAGTTTTCTGAGCTAGGTTACCTTGAGTTTGCAGCCCTGCTTCAGTCTCCTGAGAACTACAATTTTGTACCACCACACACAGCTAGCTATGATGTATTCTAACAAAGTGATAAATTTCTAAATCAATGACGGAGACTAAAAGATTTTACCAAGTGTATGACTATTCACAAAGCTACTCTGAGAACCCTTTGGCCTAGACTGCTTTCACTGTTTCAAAGTGCAAATTTTCTTTACAACAAGACCTGTCATAACAAACACTGTAAGGAAAGGTCAACTTTGAGTTTGTTTGTTTTTTTTTTGCAGTGCCTGGAGCCCCAATGAACTAAACCTCTGCCTCTAACTTCCACAAGTTACAAAGTATGTCTTTTCCTGCTTTGCTTTTGATTTTGTTATGTGCCTGGGATGAAGAGCTCCCTAATGTTTTTCATTGACTCATAAGGGATAGTTTTCATGGTTTTGAGAGCTTTCTAAAATTGGCCTGAAGCCTAGAGGAATGGAGATGGATGCAATGAAGATCTTGACAGTTACTATTTGTTTTTCATTGAGTAGTCCAATTTAAGCTAAATACACCAGCTTCTCCTGAAAGGGCAAGTTATATGAATACTCAAGTTAAACAAAGAAATATGGTTGGTTTTTTTTTTTTTTTTTTTTTTTTTTGAGACAGGGTCTCGCTTTGTAGTTTGGTCTGGCTCTGAGCTCACTATGTAGCCCAGGCAAGCTTCGAACTCAGCAATCCTCCTGTCTCTGCCTCCCAAATGCTGGGATTACAGGCGTGAGCCACCACGCTCGGCACTGCGGTGTGTGGTGTGGTATTGATTGCTGGTGGGCGTGAGTCTCCACACCCAGTATTGTATGTGGTTACCGGGGATCGAACTCAGGACCTTGCACTTGTGAGGCAGGCGCCGGAACCACTGAGCTCACTCTCCGGCCCCAACAAAGAAATATGTTTAACGTATAGAACAGGTTGAATAGGATTACTTAATTTGTACAGCATTTTGTATCTCAAAACACATCACATATTATCTAATATGATCTTGCAAACACCAAATTTATAAAAGGGAAATAAGATTATTCCTACTTATAGATGTATAATCTTTACCTAATATGTATGAGGTTCTGGGTTTCTGTCTCTATCACACTTTTTCCCCCTGGTCCTGGGGACTGAACCTAATACCTGAATACTGAGCTATATCCCTGCCCTGCCCCTAAATTTTGAGGCACAATTTTGCTAAGTTGCTCAGGACCTTGCAATTGCCAAGCAAGCATGGCACCACTGAGCTAAATCCTCAGCCTAATTCCAGCTACTTGGGAAACTGAGGCAGGAGTCCAGTCCACATAACAGACCCTATGTCTACCCTATGTCTGTCACACACACCCAAGGTGACTTTTAAATACACTTTAAAAGTTTAACCACAGGGCCGGAGGGTTAGCTCAGTGATTCCAGCGCCTGCCTCACAAGCGCAAGGTCCTGAGTTTGATCCCCAGTAACCACATATAATGCTGGGTGTGGAGACACGCCCACCAATGAACAACACCGCATACCACAATGCCGGGCGTGGTGGCTCACGCCTGTAATCCCAGCACTCGGGAGGCAGAGACAGGAGGATTGCTGAGTTCAAGGCTTGCCTGGGCTACACAGTGAGCTCAGGGCCAGCCTGAACTACAAAGGGAGACCCTGTCTCAAAAAGCAAAAAAAAAAAAAAAAAAAAAAAAGTTTAACCACATACCATAATTCCAGGATTGGTGACTCACGCCTGTAATCCCAGCAATCGGGGCAGAGACAAGAGGACTGCACAGCTCAAGGCTTGGCTGGGCTACATAGGGAGTTCAGGGCCAGCCTGAACTACAAAGCAAGACACAGTCTCAAAAAAAAAAAAAAGTTACTTTTTGAATAGAACCCTTTAGGTGAATTTAAGTTTTTTTGTTTTTGTTTTTGTTGTGAGAAAGGATCTCGCTTTATAGTTCAGGGTAGCCTTAGGCTCACTATGTAGCCCAGGCAAGCCTCAAACTCAGCAATCCTCCTGCCTCTGCCTCCCTAGTGCTGGGATTACAGGCGTGAGCCACCATGCCCGGCACTGTGGTATGTGGTACTGACTGCTGATGGGCATGAGTCATCACACCTGGTATTGTTGTAAGTGGCTACTGAGATGGAACTCAGGACCTGTGCTTGCTAGGCAAGTGCCAGACTCACTGAGCTAAATCTCTAGCCCAAAGAGTTATTTTTAAAAGATGAAAATAGCAATAAAATATTCTTTATTGAATTTTAAAATGGTATAGTAGTAACTGGTCATGATGGTGAATACCTGTGGTCTCAGTTACTGGGAAGGCTGAGGTGAAAAGATTCTTTGAGCCCAAAAATTTGAGACCAGCCTAGGTAACATAAGGAGACCCCCTTTCTCTGGAAATAAAGCAATATAGTGGTATAGTAGTATGGATACAAGTATCTCTCACTGGAAAAAAATATAAGCTTTTTTTTCTGAAAGCAATACTTCTCTTTTCAGGTAGATGAAAAAAATAGGATTTAGCTTATATAAAGGTAATAATACTATACAGTCTAATTAAATCTTTGCTGATCACCAAAAACCAAAAACTGAGAAAATACTTTTTACTCTTCTGTATATTTCTTGTTCCTTGTATATACATTTGTATCATTCAAAATGAATGGCTGTAAGAACAGGGAAGAAAAAGAACCTGAGAAAATAAAGTGTAGTATTTCATGAAATCTAATTGATCCTTGTGTAATAAGGCTCTAAATAATCTTCACACTGCCAATTTGTACTAGATAGAAGGTATGAGAACATCAATGTTTTTCTTTGTGTAATTCCATCAAAGGAATTCCACATCTGGTGCTTGATGGGATTATATTTCCTATTGCTAAAGAAATAATCATAAATGATTAGCAACTTAGTGAGATCCTGTTTCAAAATTTTAAAGGACTGGGGATGAAGCTGGTTCATCCCTCAGTACAAGGGAGAGGGAGGTGTAGAAAAAGAATGACATGCCTATAATCCCAGCACTCAGGAGGCTGAGGTAAGAGGATGTCACAAGTTTGAGGCCACCCTGAGCTACACAAGAGGGATACATCAAAAACAAAAACCAAAAACAAATAGGGCAGAGGGAGGGAGCAAGACACAACACACACAAGAACTATGGAAGTATCTGCCTGGTTTGCATTAGCAGAAAAAAAGAGTAAAACAATACACTGTTTGGAGAACAGTCCTAAATGATACCTTACCTGTAACAGTAATTTAGAGTTTGCAAACAATTATACACGCATTACCTGTTACTTTGGAACGACCTGCAACATATGTAAACAATTACTATGCTCATTTTGTAGAAGAATGAATACAAAGTCTCAAAAAAGTTAATGACTTGCCCAAAGTAAAAACATGAGTAACTGGTTTTATTGAAACTGAAAAGCCAGGTATTCCTCTAAGGGTCCAGTGCTTAGTCTGGCATTACTGAGTGCTCAGAGCTTGGTAGTGATTTTTCCAGTGTTACAGTCAACAGTCTTGTCTCTCTGTCCTTTCACTCACTAGAAAGACAATGGCATCTGAAACTAAAAGGAAGACCAGTCTGGATTGTAAATGTCCCCTAAAAGAGTATGAAAGTGTTGAAGGTTTGGTTACCAGCCTGTGGTGGTGCCCTGGGAGGGGCAGGAATCTTTAGAGTGTGAGGCTTTATGGAACGAGTCAGGCCACTGGGGGGCATGTCCTTGGAGGGGATATTGGCACCCCAGCTCTTCCCCGCTTTCTTTTTGTTTCTTGGCCACCATGAGGTGAATAGCTTTGCTCCATCACATGCTCCCCACTGTGCTATCTACCTTGTCAAAAGCAATAGGCCCAAGAAATCATTAATAAAACCACTGAAATTTTGAACTGAAGAAAATCTTTTCTCTTTTAAGTTAACTATCTCAGGTATTTGTCACAGTAACTGACTAGCAGAATTGATAGAAAGGAGCCCATTAATAACATGTACCAGAATATAACATGTGCACTAGGAATATAAAACACTCTAAAGTTGTGATGGTAACAATAAAGGGAATATTCAAACTAAACTCTTTAAGGAAAGACGTTCAGTGCTAACTTTTAATGATCAAAACATTCCTAAGGGAGTATACTCTTACATGGCAACTCCAGAAAAGTCAAGGCCGCACTCGGAGATTTTGTCAATCAGTTTAATATATGTCCATAGGTAGTTCATATGAATGCTTAAATTACAAAATTAGCTGCCATGGTTCGAATGAGTGGGACTTTAAGAAAGCTTATATTATTCAAAAGATAGCTAAGCAGATCAACTTTGATTTCTAAAATATTTTAAAGGTTTGTAAAACAACCTTATTTCTAGAATTATATCACTGTAATTTTGTGGTTTCTGTCACCATAATAACTTAAATTCATGAATGTTAAAAATTATTACATTTGCATCTCCCAGTTTACATATTTGTTTTAACCTGGAGAAAACCCATGTGGAAAATTCTCACACAGCTATAAAGACAGCAGCACATGCTGTTTTCACAGCAACTCGTTATTGCCTCGAACAGACTTGCACATAAAGCATCAACAAAGAAAACCCTACCACCCCAGCCCCATTAAAAAGCCCAACCTTTATTAATCCCCAGCAAAAATTACCTGGTACAAGCAGTGATTTAAAAATGCTTTCTTAAAGTAAGAAGCATTTATAAAATGCAGAGATCTGAACAAGACAAATGCTTGTGCAGACAGACGGGCCTCTCCTCCAAAGATTTTCTTCCTCCAGAAGCAGAAAGAGCTCTCAATAATTGAGGTAAGCTCATTTTTAAAAGTATATTTATCCATATCTATAGCTATTTCATTGAAAGACCATACTCAACCTCAACAGTGGAAGAGAGAAATATGCAGGGAGAAGCAAAGGTACAGCCATAACACAGAGAATATGGCTTTTTCACGGACATCCACTAGATTGCAGCAACCAAGAAGAGTTAGGTAACTGCACACAGGCCAATGATTTGCTGATCTGTGTGAAGCAGTTAATTTTCCACACATTTGTTGCTCAAGAAAAACATATTGCCACTTAACATATAGTATTCAATCTTCATTAGCTCGCACTATTAGGTAGGAAGAAAACTATGTCATTATACCACCTACTTCTAGTTTTCCATGTACACTTCAATGTTCTACACCTATAGATACTCTCTAGTACAGTCATAGCCTCTTCTACCTGTGAAACACATACTGTATTGAGTCCCTGAAATTTCATCGCCAGGTAGTATTTTAAATTTTACATTTGCAGGGCTGGGTATTTAGCTCAGTGGTTCTGACACGTGCCTCGCAAGTCCAAGTCCCAAGTTCAATCCTCGATATCACACACCACAGTGCCATGTGTGGTGGCTCACGCCTGTAATCCCAACACTCGAGAGGCAGAGGCAGGACTGCTGTGAGTTTATGGTCAGCCTCACCTATGTAGTGAGCTCAGGGCCAGTCTGAACTACAAAGTGAGAGCTATCTCAAAAGACTTTAAAGTTTTACTTTTGCACATTTAATGTAGACACAGAAAAAAAACATCAAGCAATGTTTATTGTGCAATTTCAATAATTATTTATGGAATCTTGGTTTAAGAGTCAATTTCCATAGCTGTTCCAATTGCCTATTTTAAACGAAAAGCAACTATTTATCTGCCCATGAATTTTGTATTTTGCAAACACTAAAGTACTAAAAGCACTGTCAATTCATGTTATAACTTAAAATATTTTAAAACTACACATTTTATATATCACTTTTATAAAATAATCAAAATAATATCATCATCTAGAAGAAAATTATGGAAACAGAGCCCTTTCAATGTATCTATATCCTCTGTGAAACTTCAAACCAATAACCGAATAAATGATGAAATATGATTTTGCAACTGTCAAGAGTGTTTGAAATTTAATATGAAATGGACTCAGGTTTTTGTTTTCCATAAACTCAGAGCTTACAGGTGGCATAAGGACTCAGATCTCGAGGATTTCTTTACATGGCTTTCACTTTGATTTGCTTCATTTTCATCTGCTTCTTCTCCAGCTTCTTTTGCTCACGCCTCAAAGCAGCTTCCTGGGGGACAGGGAAAGAGAAAGAATGTCATAAGCACATATTAAAAAAATTAAAAGCAGAATATTGCGTGTATTGTTATTTGAAAAGTTTGGCTTGCAGCATAAATTTTTTTTTGAGACAGGGTCTCACTTTATAGTTCAGGCTGGCCCTCAGCTCACTATGTAGCCCAGGCAAGCCTTGAACTCAGCAATCCTCCTGTTTCTGCCTCCCGAGTGCTGGGATTACAGGCGTGTGCCACCACGCCCAGCACTGTGGTATGTGGTATTGATGGCTGGTGGGCCACGCCCAGCATTGTATGTGGTTACCAGATCTAACTCAGGACCTTGCCCTTGCGAGGCAGGCGCCAGAACCACTGAGCTACATCTCCAGCCCCCAGCATAAATATTTTAAAGGATAGCTGTATAATTAATTGCTAGCAACTATGCTAGTGAATGAAAATTATGTTTATCTGAAACATAGCAAAGGCAACGAAGAGCTCAATAGTTTAGACCTAAACTAACCACTATATTCAGCCATGTTTTGAAATTCTGGTTTGACTTTCTTACACCCAGGATACATTGAGCCAACACTAATCATATTATTTATATAAGTATAAGGAAACTTTTATTTCAAATTCAGAAAATCTTTTTAAAAATGATTTTTAAAAAATTTTATTCCAGGGCCGGAGGGTTAGCTCAGTGGTTCCGGCGCCTGCCTCACAAGTGCAAGGACCTGAGTTCGATCCCCGGTGACCACATATAATGCTGGGCGTGGAGACACGCCCACCAACAATCAACACCGCATACCACAATGCCGGACGTGGTGGCTCACGCCTGTAATCCCAGCACTCGGGAGGCAGAGACAGGAGGATTGCTG
>PVIC010042102.1:0-15933 GCA_004025085.1 Thryonomys swinderianus | reverse complement strand
ATCAAAGAAAAGATCTGATATTTGCATATCTGTGTTCTATTTATTTCACTTATTAGTGTGATTTAGACTTGATTTTTTTTTTTTTTTGAGACAGGGTCTTGCTTTGTAGTTCAGGCTGGCCCTGAGCTCACTATGTAACCCAGGCAAGACTCGAACTCAGCAATCCTCCTGCCTCTGCCTCCAGAGTGTTGGGATTACATGCGTGAGCCACCATGCCCGGCACTGTGGTATGTGGTATTGATTGCTGTTGGGCATGAGTCTCCACACCCAGCACTGTATGTGGTTACCGGGGATCAAACTCAGGACCTTGCGCTTGAGAGGCAGGCACCGGAACCACTGAGCTAACCCTCCAGCCCTAGACTTGATTTTTTAAAGGCAATTTTAGATGCATAGCAAACAGTAGAACACACAGAGATTTTCCATGTACTCCTTCACTGCCTCTACAGAAGCATAGTTTCCCCATTTATTGGTATCTCTGCCAAGGTGGATTTTGTCATTATCCATAAACCTGCACTGAGAAGTCACTAACACTCAGAGTCTATAGCTCAGAGAGGAGCGTTCACTCTTGGTCTTCTGCATTATATAGTTTTTTGTTTTTTTGAGACAGGGTTTCTCTTTGTATTCCAGGCTGGCCCAGAGCTCACTATATAGCCTAGGCAAGCCTCCAACTCAGCAATCCTCCTGCCTCTGCCTCCCGAGTGCTGGGATTACAGGCATGAGCCACCACGCCCGGCACTGTGGTATGTGGTATTGTTTGCTGTTGGGCGTGAGTCTCCACGCCCAGCATTGTATGTAGTTACCAGGGATCGAACTCAGGACCTTGTGCTTGCGAGGCAGGCGCCGGAACCACTGAGCTAAATCTCCTGCCACTTGTATCATTTTTGATAAGTGTATAATGACATTGATCTGCTGACCTCCTATCACACAGTATAATTTAATGGTTGTAAAAATAATCTCCACTTTGCCTAGTCACTGTATCTCTGGGCAACTTCTGACCTTTTTACTGTTTCCCTAGTTTTGTCCTTTCCAGAATGACATTTGGAATTATACAGTTGGTAGCCTTTTTGGACTGGCTTCTTTTTCTCAGTAAACTTGCGCACTTCAACACCATGTCTTCATGGTACGACAGCCTATTTCTTTCTATCACTGAATAACCCTCATTGTCTGGAAACACCACACTTCATTGGCCCATATATCTATTGAAGGACATACTGGTTTTTCTGTTTTAGCAATTATTACTAAAAATGCTGTAAATATTTACTTTCAGATTTTTGTGTGGTCATAACTTTTCAACTTGTGTAGATAAATAGCAAGTTGCAGGTGGCTGGATCACACAGTGAGAATAGTGTTTTTTTTTTTTGTTTGTTTGTTTTTTTGAGACGGGGTCTCGCTTTGTAGTTCAGGCTGGTCCTGAACTCACTATGTGGCCCAGGCAAGCCTCAAAATCAGCAATCCTCCTGCCTCTGCCTCCCAAGTGCTGTGATTACAGGCGTGAGCCACCAAGCCCGGCATTTGTGCTTTGTGGTACTGATTGCTGGTGGGCATGAGCCACCATGCCCAGTACTGTTGTATGTGGTTACTGTGGATTGAACCAGGGACCTTGTGCTTGCTAGACAGGTGCCCGAACCACTGAGCTAAATCTCCAGCCTAGTGGAGGTTTTGTGAGAAACTACTAAACTGTTTTTTAAAGTGGTTGTACCATTTCACATTCCACCAGCAATCAGTAAGTGTTTCTGTGACTCTACCTCCTGTCAGTGCTCTGAATTTGGTGAGTCTAAAAAGGGCACAATAATATCTTATTCGTATTTCTGGGATAATATATGAAATCAATATATTTTCATGTGCTTATATGTCATTCGTATACCTTTAGCCAAGTGTCTGTTAAGGCCTTTGGCTCACTTTGTAATCAGGTTCTTATCTTATTATTGAGTTTCAGAGTTTTGGATAATGGTCATTTTATCAGATTTTTTTTTGCAAATATTTTCTGTGTCTATGGCTTATCTTCATTTTCTTCTTACTCTTTTCAAAACAAGAAATATTTAATTATATTTAAGTACAGTTTATCAATTCAGGACCTTGATGTCATAACTAAAATGTCATTACTATACCCATGATCCTCTAGACTATCTCCTATGCTTTCTCATTTGGGGGATTTTTAAAATAAAACTTGCTGTGATGGTTAAGGTGGAGTGTTAGCTTAATTGGCTTTGGGATCCAATCTCTGGCGCTTAATGGAACCCACCTCTGGGTGTGTCTGGGTGTGTCATGGAGAAGTAGCTATGTGTCCATGTCTAGTCCCTTGCCCCTTTCTCTCCGGCAGTTTTTCTGCTCTTCCTGGCCACCAAGAACTAAGCATTTTTGCTCCACCACACCCTCCCACTGTGAACTTCTGGCCTTGGAGCCAGCTAACCATGGACTGAACCCTTTAGAAATTGTAAGCCAAATTCACTCTCCTTTTCTTTAAATTGTGTGTCTGGTGTTGTGTTTCGGCACAGAACGGCTACTAATGCAGCTATCTTCTTTATAAATGAGATGAATTTAATTTTTAGGGGTATGAGATTATATGTCTGAATGATTTTTTAAAATGCCCCAAGATATCGAAACCCAATGAGAATTAAGAATTGGGAGGTTTAACAGAAATAAATTTTAGGAGCATCATGCTAAGTGATGCAAAAGACCAGGTTCAGTATGATTGCCTGTATGTGATGTTTTAGACATGACAATATTATAGCAACAGCAATCTAATCAATGGTTATCAGTGTTAGCAGAGTTGGGGACTGTCACTAATTATAAAGGACCTACAAGAATGTTTTATAGTGAAAATGTTTATAAATTGCTTCATCACACTGACTTCAAAGTATGTTATCTTTTTTTTTGCTTTTTGAGACAGGGTCTTGCTTTGTAGTTCAGGCTGGCCCTGAGCTCATTATGGTGCCCAGGCAAGCCACTGCGAACTCAGCAATCCTCCTGTCTCTGCCTCCTGAGTGCTGGGATTACAGGCGTGAGCCACCACGCCTGGCATTCAAAGTATGTTATCTTGATTTTTTAAGAATGGAACTAATAGAGAGGAGCTCAATAATGATTGTGATGATGATGAGGATGATGATGATGATGATGATAGAGGCTCAAGAAGTAGCAGGTGTCTGAAGACAGTTTCACAGGTTGTACTGTGATGAGGGGCTGCTGAAACTTCTTGAGGCATTACAAGACAGATAGCCAGAAATCCATAATTTGAAATGTGCACATTAAAATGAATGGATTTGATATGCTTTTAGTTCCAGATGTTCAGGTTTGCATGGAGAATGGGATTTGCTGATGCTTTCATTACTAATGAGGAATAAATATCAGAGGATTGCCAAGGGTGTTAGCTTGAGGATCGTATTTGAGCTGAGCTATCTGAACTCTCAGAGGCTTTTAAGAAAACAACCAGAGAGAAAGAAGCTCCTTGCTTATACTTAATTTTCAAAAGATGCTTAAGAACAAGATGTGTCTGCAGAACTGAGGTCAGGAGTCTGGAGATGGGTGAGGATCTCTGGAGGAGGATTCAGCTCAGATGTGTTAGAGCTCTTTCCCACAAGCTATTATCCAGACACAGAGTGCTGTTCAGGACTGGAGTTCTTGTTTTTGCAAACAAAACAATTATGAAACATTCCTCATTTTTTGTGACTTAAACTTCCACAGTGTTAACTTCCTCATACTAAAAATGGTGGTGATGTTATCTGCTCTGAAGCTGTTGAAAGAGTTAGAGCTGTAGATGGTGATAAGTGCTTGGTGCACGGCTGCACTCTCTTGTATTTACTGAGTCCAGGCATCTCCGAGGCACTGTTTCTCTGAGCTAACCTGTATTAATTAATTCCATTTTAATTACAGTGCTAGTGGGCATACCTCATTGCTATTAACCATTTTGTATATAAGGAAACGGAGGCACAGAGAGGGTGACAATTCGGACAACAGTGGGTGGGAAGAGTCTCTCAGCTAATGTTGCCCTCATAAGCACTCAACTTTACCACCCCTGTGCATGTAACAGGCTCGGCATAAATCCTAGAAATCTGCAGAAAGTTGGATGCCATTATTTTACCCTTAAGCAGCACTGATTAGGTGTGGCTGGTGCCATTCTAAGCCATGTGTGCATGTCCATGCATAGGTTTTGTGAGTATTAGTTACAGCAAAGCCCACAAACCTGGGCTGCAATCCATGTTTCCCTTTTTCACAGTGTGACTTCGGGCAGATCTCTTGATATCTTTCTACCTTCATTTCCTGTCTATAGAACAGAAGTATTTATTTCTCTCTCACCAGAAAGGTATGAGGGTTGGAGAATGGAAAGGTCATCAGTGTACCTAGCAGGAAGCCCAGTATTTATAAGAGGTTGGCACATACTTTTTTTCATTATGTTTATTGGCACATTTTAGGTCTACATTAGGATCATGTTCATTATTAGCATTTTGTACCTATACATGACATATCTTGATTCTTGTTTTTCATCATTTCCTTTCCTCTTTTTCACACCTCACCCCTCCTTATTTACAAAAATTTTATTTCCATTTTTCCCTTCTTTTCTCATATTCTCTCCCCCCACTTCCCCTTCTCCTTTGGTCCTTTTCTTCCTATTTTACATAGATAAGTCTTGGAAACAGCCCAAACACCCAGCAGCTGGTGACAGGGTAAAGGAGATGTAGTTTTTCTATGAGATGGAGTATTACTCAGCCATAATGAACGATGAACTAGAGCCACTCATAGCTAAATGGATAAAATTTGAGGCTGTACTCGTAAGTGAAATAGGACATGTATGGCAAATACTGTTTTAAAGGTTAAAAGATACTAAAATTTTCAAGAGAGGTTTGCAGTCTAGTGAGGCAATGGGAGATGATATTTGTAGATTCCTTTCGACTCTTGATGATTCACAGTTGTAGCGCAACCCTTCATCCTGCCTTCTGCTCTACAGGAGAAAGGAAGAGGACAGAAGTCTCATGCAAAGTGAGAAGCTTGCGTTGGCAAACTGAGGAGCAAACACGCCCCAGAGTGCATGCTCTGTTCCCAGGGGAGTGCATGTCACTGAGCACACTTGGGGGAGGGAGGAGGCGTTATCGCTGTTTTTAAGAAACCCAGCACTTAGCTCTGCACAGCAAGGCTCAAGACTCATTTTGAGAGTTAGAAGTGGGACTTGCTTTTTTGGTTTTGCATCTCCAGCTTGTGGTTCAGCGACCACAAAAACAGTGAATGTTTTGAGGTTGAGAACTGAGTTACTGCCAGGGAACCTCATATGCTTAAAGGCTGCAGACAAGTGCAGGATGCAAGAAGGGTTAGATGCATGAGTATTTGGGATTCTTAGATCCAGAACTTCTGTCTTCATGGACATCTCTGCTGGCCTGGTGCTCAGAACTGGGATGTGTTGGCAATTGTCTTTGGTTTCATGAATAAGGGAGCAGAGTTTCCTCTCCACTGTGGTTGGCACACAGAGAAACCTTCTCACTGGTGACAACTGGCTCCATGGCTGCATGCCTGCATGGGCAAAGCCCGGGTGCAGAGAACCGATCTGGACACAGGGAACCTGGGTCTGTCATACCCAGCTTTATGGTCTAGTTGAGGACTGATTTACTATGGGGAGAATATCTGCTTCTGAGGCCAGCCATCACCTACCAGGTGTGTTAAAAAACTATGGTTAATGCTGAGAATTTAAAAATAATACAGTGAGAGATACGCTGCCATGAATCTCCTACAAATCCTTCCCTCAGTCTGAACACACTCATCTCACTTTCTGCAGCAGCTCTGGAGTCCTCCTTCCTGAGGGTCTTCAGCTGTGTAGTCCTGGCTGCCTCTGTGGCTTGAATGAATCAAAACATCTCCCTTTCATGGTCACTCTGCCTTGGGGGAAGAGATGGAAGTCCGATGGTCCCAGATCAGATGATTGAAGTGGAAGTGGAAGGGGACACTGAGTTATGTTTTTACGAGCTGTTTCTCCATTTGATGGCACTCTGCAGCAGTATTTACCATCTTTACACCTGGTAGAGACTCTCAGAGATGAGGATGCAGAGTTCTGCAGGAAGCAGCAAGGACATCATGTAGCGAGTGTTTAAAGCAAAAGGGAAGACACAAGTTCACTGATTCATGGCGGTGCATTTTTTTTTTAACTCAATCATTACTGTGTATTTTGACTAATTCATTTCTAAATACCCCTCAGACAAACACTGTGGAGAAAGGCTGCCATGTGCAAGGCGAGACCTCTGGCCTGTGGAAAAGCTTCTGGAACAAGGGGTGTGGGGGACATCGGGGTCTCTTCATGCAGAACAACCCACTTCCTCATCACAGACTCACACACTCAGCTGCAGGGCCCTTTTTTATGCTACATAAACAAACCACGATAATACTTGCCATCTAGGACATCTCTGGGGACAGCAGTGCATGTAGCTGGGGGTTTGGAAAAAGCCTGGCCAATTGCTTTGCTGTGTGAACCATGTACCTCAGTTTCCTCCTTTGCAAAGCAGTGATGATTTCCTTGATTGCCAGGTCAGAAGAGCTGTGACAGTGTTCCTGCAAGGTCATGAGGTTTTACGCTGTGATATCAGCTATTTAATGTTTTGGAGAAAGGACTCCTGTATCCCAGGAGGTGCTTCCTCTCCCATTGCTCAGAGACAGCAGTCTCCCTGCTGAAGCCTTTCAGCCCTTCCCTCCTACCTCCCTCCCTTCCCGAGGCAACAGCAGCCTCTGGATGCCTGGATGCCCACCTCATTTTCCCTACCCTACGGCAGAAGTGGTAAGTGGGATCCTTAGAATAAGAAATCCCTGAACTGAGAGTTGAAGGCAGCTGGTGTGGCCTGGGGCGTGACACTGCTCATCCACCAGATTTCTTAAAAAGCCATCCATCCATCACCCAGCAATGCGACTGCTTCATTCAGTGAGGACCGGCTCTCTTAGAGGCCTGAGATGATGGCTCATCCATCCCCGCACCCCAGCACCTAGCACAACGCCCCACTCTGAGGCCAAATGGGAGCACAAAGATGCCAAGACAGTCCCTGCCCCACGCAAAGGGTGAAGCTCTGCTCTGATCACGTGGGAAAGTCGATGTTGGGCAGGATAGGAGGGGGAGGGAGGCTCAGTCCCTCTGACAGATAGATGGAGATTGTCTCCCTGTACCCTTGGGGTTTAATCTTTTCTTCTGAATCTAGAAAGCCTGTGGCGCTGAACGCCGAATCCCATTACAGAGCAATTGCCCTTGAAGCTCCAGTCCCCTCACTGTTCTTTGTGTGGGAGGCTCATGTGTCGGGTGCCAACACTATTCCATGAATCATAGACACCTCTGCCTCGGGCTGTTAGAAACGTTTTCCACCTGCCTGGGCCTACCAGGGGATTGGATCAATCCCCCTGGCTGTAATGTTTTCATCGTCCATGAAGGAACCTTCTCCAGAGCCTTCCACTTGAGAGGAGTTTGTAATCAATGGAACGGGCGACAGTTGAGGCACAGAGACATTTATGGATCAAGGAGACTGTGGAGGACCCGAGGCCTGAGGGGTGACAGGGACACCCTGCCACAGCAGGTCCCAGGCCAGTCGTACGGTAGATATAGGCCCCCAGTTCCAGGACTGCGGAACTACAGAGCCCACGAGGTTCTTGCTCTCCCATCAACCCCACCGCTCAGCATTTTCAAGCCGTCCTCAGTTTTCCAAATGGCTGGAATGTGGAGCAATCTGCCACAGTCCCTTCTGCCTATGGCTGCCCCTTTAGGATGCCCTCCCTGGTGGTCTTTAGTTTGATAACACAGGAAACTTGCTATTTTTTCATTTGCTTCCTTAGGAGCTTTCAGCTGGGAGATGAAGTAGGCCCAGCAGGATTTTCACATCTCCCACTCGGCGGAAATGTGGCTGCCCCGGAAGCGGAAGCAGAAACCGAGGATCACAGTGGCCCAAGGGAGCGTTCGTGGCTCTGCAGTGGGACGTGAAACAGAGAGGAGTTTGCTCAGAGGACTCATAGGGTAAAAGGCACTGCCTATGTAAAGGAATGGCCAGTGGCTTAGGACTTTTGCTAGAAATGTACTGCAGAGCACAGTCAGTGGGACAGCGATTTATTGGGAATTTCAACTGATAGGTAATTTGGCTTCCACAGTGCTCAACAAGCTAGGTGTGGTGCATGCCTGCAATCCTAGTGCTGTGGGAGGCTGAAGTCTGAGGATCAGAAGATGGAGTATTAGGTTGGTGCTGACTTAGGCTGATGGTGACTTAGTAAGATCAGTTTAAAATGAGAGAGAGAGAGAGTAAGAGAGAGAGGGAGGGAGGGAGGGAGTGAGCAAGGGCTGGGGACATAGCTCAGTGCAAAGGCTTTGAGTTCAATACACAATACTGAAAGAAATAATTCTCAATAAACAAGACTAAAACATTTGCTCCAATTTGTGCTGAGCGGTACCCTGACCCAGGGGCACAGCACTTGGGCAGTGATGCCTGGTCTCCCCTGTGGGCTGCATGTTCCTTCACTTTCCCTGCACTCCTTGTATGTCCAAAGCAGACAAATCTGTCATTTCCCCATTCCCAAAATGTCTCTTCATATGCACGATCATATGCAGCTCCGCATCTGCCCAGGACCCTGTGGCCCACACTGCTGTGGCCTCTGGGGAGCCCCAGGCTCTTCTTGTCCATCCTAACATGCTCAGCTGTATTCTTCATCTTCAGGAAAGCCAGAAGGGCTCACTGAAGATGACTGTTTCTCCCTGCCCAGCCCCCTCATCAATTCCATCTCAGTGTCCATCCATGAAGTAATAAGAACCAAGAGCAGCTCTTCAGAAGGTGAATTATAAAGGTTAAGCAGGAACAATGTCTCCTGTCATAGCAGATGTGAGAGTCACCTGTCTCCATACATACACTCTGCCTGTGCACTTCTTACTGAATTTCCATGTGGGTATTATTATCTTCCACATACATATACTGTACAGTTATACAGGTTAGTGCTCCCTTGTTCTT
This sequence comes from Thryonomys swinderianus, assembly GCA_004025085.1. Taxonomy (NCBI): domain Eukaryota; kingdom Metazoa; phylum Chordata; class Mammalia; order Rodentia; family Thryonomyidae; genus Thryonomys; species Thryonomys swinderianus. The sequence goes on along the minus strand of PVIC010042102.1, from coordinate 6,988 downwards.
GATAACCACAATTGATTCCATCTGAGGGATATTTAGTCATAGCAGATTCTCAGAATACATTAAAATGAGTGAGACAAAGTTGAAGACTAGCTTCTCCAGGTACTGAAAATTACAACCTTCCTTTGATCTGGATTTTTTTTTGTTGTTGTTGTTCTGGAGATTGAATCCAGGCCTCTGTACTGAGCTGGAGAACTATATACTCATCTATTTAGTTATGGTTTCTATCTAGATGTCCCCCAAAGCCTCATGGGCTCATAGATGGGCCTCTGAGGAGTTGACTCATCATGGGGTGTGAGTGATATTCTCACTGGATTTGTCCACTGATGAATTTATACCTAAATGTGACATTAGGAGGTGGAGCCTGGTTGAAGGAGGTAGCTCATCAGGAGCATGGTCTGGAAGGGTCTACTTCTCTCCTCTCCTCTTGATCCTCTCTGCTTCCTGACCATCATGCCATGGACTGTTTCTCTTCTGCTATGCTCCTCTGCCATGTTGACCCCTGCCTTGGATCTGTACGAAACTTCTAGAAACCGTGATCCAAATAAACCTTTCTTCCTTTAAGTTGTGGATGTTGAGTAATGTGTCTCAGCTGTGAGAAAGTGATTAAGAAAGCTTTAAAAATTAATATATATGTGTATATATGTATGTATATACACATAGTAATGCATACTGAGGTTTTAAGACTATATAATATTGTATATATTATTATATAATGTAATTATATATATATATATGAAACAGAGTATCCTTTACCCAGGCTTGGCTCAAACGCAGGATCATTTACCTCAGCCTCTCCAAGGGCTGAGGTCACAGGTGTGCATCACCACACCAAAATGTGACCATTCTTTTCACTCTGTCATGCTCAGAGCTAAGGCTGTTTCATGCACCCATACAGACTGAGGAGCAGGGAGTGAGCAAAAGGTGTCAGGCTGTGAGTGTGTGACTGTATGTGAGTGAAGGAGCACAAGGGGTGATCTGAATATATGGGAATGTTTAAATTTACAATAAATTTATTACAGTAAAAGATATTGTGAGGAACAATGGTATAAAGGTGTTTGGAGAGAGGGGGATATTTGTAGCACTTTGAGGGGTATTAATGACAATGGGTATTATATGGCAATGAATTTTTAAAATTTAAATATTCACTAGTCTCAGTGCTTATCCTACCCTGATCAAATATTTGTGGCAATTTGTGCCAAATAAAAAACACAACACTGCGTCCCTATCCACTTAGTCACCAGATCTGGTACTGTGGGACTCCTGGCACTTTTCCAAAGTCACAGTGACCATGAAAGGGAGATGTTTTGATCCATTCAGGGAATCAAGGCAGCCAGGACAGAACAGCTAAAGACCCTCAGGAAAGAGGACTCCAGAGCTGTTGCAGAAAGTGGTGAGGATGGTGGGATGAGTGTGTGCAAAGTGAGGGGAAGATTTTTGAGGGGATTCATGGTGATGCATCTTTATTGTAATAATTTTAAAAAATATATACATTTACTATTTTGGTATCACACCTTATATGTGTGTATACACAGGTATGAGACTGTGAGCATGGGTGTGTGTGAGTATAGTGTGTAGAAAAGTGTAAGAGTGTGTGGAAAAAGTGTGAGAGTGTGTGCAGATGGATATATTTGAACACCTGTGTGTGAGAATGCATTTATGTGTGGGTGATATATGTGAGTGTGTGTTTTAGGGATGTATGTGGGTGTGTGTGCATGTATGTGACCCTTGTTTTTTGGTGTGTGGCTGTGACTGTCTGAGTAACTTTGTGTGTGTGTGTTTGTGTGTGTGTGTGTGTGTGTGTGTGCAGGAGCACAGAGTGGGAGGCGGTGCACCCAGACCAGCACACAGCCTTGCTGGCTGCTGGATCCTCTCTGCACTGCAGACCAAGATGCCCCAGGACACCACTAGCGCAGGAGCTGACATGGGGAAAATTCAGCCAGTAGGCTTGGCAGCTGGCAGCGAAGGCTCTGGGCAGGACTGCTACTCTGGACCTGCTCCAGTGCTGGCCTTGTGCCTGCACCCAGATCCCTGAGTCCCTCCAGAGCAGCCATTGGCACCTTGCTTTGCAGCAGCATTGCTCACTCTGGGTGGCAAGAGACCCCTGTTCTGGAATCTGTGATGATTCTGGGCCTGACCCGCCGGGCACTCTACTCTGCCTAAGTATACCTTGTGATGGTCCCTGTTTTGTTTTCATCTCTGCCTCCTCCCCATCACTATTCCCTTCAGCAAAGTCTCTTGACTTTAGATTTTTTAAAAAAGAATTGGGCTGGAGATTTAGCTCAGCGGCTTCAGTGCCTGCCTAGTAAGCACAAGATCCCTGGTTCAATCCCAGGTAACCACATACAACACGAATGGGCGTGGTGACTCACGTCCATCAGCAATCAGTACCACATACCACAATGCTGAGCGTGATGGCTCATGCCTGTCATTCCAGCACTCAGGAGGCAGAGGCAGGAGGATTGCTGTGAGTTCAAGGCTTACCTGGGCTACATAGAGAGCTCAGGGCCAGCCTGAACTACAAAGTGAGACCCTGTCTTAAAAAAAAGATTTATGACTTCCAAAGTCTTCTCTCATATGCAGCATCCTGGGCCTACATCACAGACTGTACCCCAGAACCTCTTTCCTCCCTGAGAACCCCCACCATGGTGGGGCAAACAGTGCCATTTGGACCATGACCTCAGAGCCTGTGTCCTCCTGGGGAGCCTTTGGTTTGAGTACTGAGTTTGCTCTGCTGTCTCAGTCCAGTGTGAGGCCAGGATGCTTCCCCACATTGTGCTCCCTGCCGGATCAGTCACAGGTGCTTTTCAGGAAATCCAGTGACCCTGGCTAGCTTTGGCCATTCCTAATGAGAAATCGCCTGTGCCCAAAAAGGGGTCTTTCCTTTCACCATTACACTAAAACAAGGCAAAGGAAGGGGAAGGATTCTGAGAATGTTTCTTTGCCTTGTGAGAAACTGGGTGTGGCACAGAATAAAAATAACCCTTTAACTGATGCAATATGGAAAATGTTTCATTACATTTTAGAAGTCAAGCTATCAGCAGATTAATAGAATATAAGTGACTTTCCTCATCTGTGTGTTCCCTTTCCAAGGATTCCATGAGCTGCATATTGAAAATATTTAGGAAAAAACTTTATGTAGTGAAGTTTTGTGCATTATTCCCTAACAATATACTAGAACTCATATTCATATAGTATTTGCATTGCATTAGGCCATCTAAATAACCTAAAGATGGTTTAAAGTATACAGATGGCATGTTTAGAGTATGTCCAAACACTGTACTATTATATGTACGAAATTTGAGCATCTACAATTTATGTATTTGTGGAAAGACTTGGAACCAGCTCCCCACAGACATGGAGTAATAACTGTGGCTTGGGGATAAGAGACTAATGCCCTGGTTCTGCCTGTCAATGTTGCTTGAAATAAGTACCTCAGTCATCTTTAAGAATAGGAAAGTATGACAGAAGGGTCAGTCTGAGGGGACCCCTGGCTTTCCAAGTCTGTACTTTCCTGGGACTGGAGCCTCAAGCCTTGGAGATCTGGAGTCCGGAAGCAAAACACATTTTCCAGTCATGTTAGATTTGGAGCAACAGTGGATATTTCTGTCCCCACACTGCACTCAATCACCCAGCAACCACCCAACAGCTATGCTTCATCCACCTCCACAGGGAGGCCACGAGGTCTTGAAGAGCACTCAGCTGCGGGGAAGTGCTCTCATTGACTTCATCCCAGTTTGCTTCACCTCAGCACAGTCATCAGTGTGGGCTGAATCAATCATGCTTGGCCACTGTGATTGGCTTCATAATGATATCCTGGTTCCTTTCTGATCAGTGAGATGTGATGAGAAATGTGTTGGAAATTTTGTGAGTTACCTCCTACCCTCCCTCTCTTTCTCATCCTCTGTAAAGTACTGTAGTCACTTTGCTTCTCTGAGCATGAAATGGACTGATATCAGAATCTAAATCAGAAACTCAGAAATCCGAATTAAACTCAGGCATAAAACACTCCTGTTCTATCTCAGGGCTTTCTGTCTTATGCATTAAATCTCATATTTGTTATTTAAATTAGATGTGTTATTTTTTATTATTTGCAAAATGAAACATTAATTGATATTGAAGGAATTATAAATTTGGTGAAGGGAGAAAGAGTGAGTAAAATCAAAGAACGCTTCTGAGGAAGGACACCAGGCATAAATTGTTTTAGAAAACTGTCAGGGGCTCACTAGGTTTGGGAAGCTTCCATTCGGTTAGGAGGACTGATTTAAACACTGAACATTGTGATCTTTGAAGATTCCATGTTTTCTTCATCTATGAGTCCCTAGTGTCACATTTCTTGCCTGACAGTACTTTGTGAATTAATAAATCAGTGAATGAATAAATCAATGAATGAATGAATCTCGTTTCCATCACTTGCAAATTTCAAGATTGTTGACGCAAAAGAAAGAGACAGAGAGAAAGAGAGAGAGAGAGAGAGAGAGAGAGAGAGAGAGAGAGAGGACTCATGTTCTTTCATGCTTTTACAGTCATCTGAAGGGATCCTGAAGAAATTGTGATGTTACTTGACTTGCAGATAGAAGAGCAACTATGAAACACATATTTGTAGAACTATACCTGTTGATCAGTTCTTTACAGCAGTGTCCCATTAAGAAATGTGCAGGCTTGGGCCGGAGATTCAGCTCAGTGGTTCCGGCGCCTGCCTCGCAAGCACAGTGGTCCTGAGTTCGATCCTGGTAACCACATACAATGCTGGGCGTGGTGACTCACGCCCACCAGCCATCAATACCACATACCACAGTGCCGGGCGTGGTGGCTCACGCCTGTAATCCCAGCACTCGGGAAGCAGAGGCAGGAGGATTGCTGAGTTCGAGGCTTGCCTGGGCTACATAGTGAGCTCAGGGCCAGCCTGAACTACAAAGCGAGACCCTTTCTCAAAAAAACACCCAAAAAACAATACAAAACAAAACAAAACAAAACAAAACAACAACAGAAATGCGCAGGCTTGAATGGCTTGCTAATGTGCCTGGTGGGTATGTTTTCTCAGAGGCAGGGGACAGCTCAGATCCTGTATAGAGTGACAATCTTATGAGATTACCCAAAAGTTGATTGCAGGGTAACTCTGGTTTGAGGACTCCCAGAGTAATTATAGAATCACCTGGATTATCAGTGCCAGCCAGGCCTCTTGAGAAGACTGAAATCATTCACTATCATTTTGCTTTTATTTCTTCAGCAAGAGCAAGAGCAAGAGCTGAAATCCACTGGGGATAGCCTAGAATTTAACATGTGCTTATCTCTTTTTGTGGGCATCATTGAAATCAGAAGGCTCAATTAAGTCATCCAGTTGCCAATAAAATACTCACTGAGTCCTGGCAAGAAGACAGGAGACCCCACACGTCCCTTTGACAACATTTGGTATCTCACTCCATTAATCAACACTTTTTTCTCCTGGTTCTGAGCTCTGCTCTGTCTACTGTTGCTCTCTTCTCAGCAAGTGAACGCATAGCTCTACCTTTCCATACACATAAACCTCAATTTTCTCTCCACTACATTTGCCTTTAGTCTGCACCTCACTTCCCTGCTCTACACCCTCACCTCAATCCATGGAGATAGTCGAGACCTAGAGTTTCATTTCACTGTCTTGATGCTGTGCCTTCTTTCTGAGATTGTTTGCACTTGCCACTCTGTTCCAACCCCTTCCCAAATAGTTTTCCCTAGTGTTAATTGTGACCTCCCCATTGCCAGGCTTGTGGGCACTAAAATTGGGCCCAAAGACTGTTAAATGGTCACACAATTATTATCAAACTGGAACACTTTTCAGAACCTTTTTCAGAGAAGGTACAAGTAGGCATTGAAGTGAAATGTATACCATAACTCTTCTTACAGTTTAATGTGGGAAACGGGGAAAGGGGACATGACTAGAACCTTTGCATTAAGTTCTAGTCTCCTATGAGTCTGATGGCACATGGCAAAATAATTAATAAATATGCAGAATGAGACTTAGAGAAGAAGCTGAGCTCGGGCCTGATCTGTGGTACCCTGCATAGTACAGACCTCAGATTTGAGCTTGCCACACCTTTTATACCCCCAGACCCAAGCTTGCCACATCTTTCATTCATTCATTCATTCATTCATTCATTCATTCATTCATTCATTCATTCATTCATACATTCTAAAAGACCCAGGAGGGCAGGGTAGACACTGGCAATAGTCTTTGAGAAGTTATGCAGATGAAGATCCCATAGGGCAAAGCAAACACTAGCAATAGTCCTTGAGGAATTATGCAGATGCTGGTGTAATTCTGCCCTGGAGCATCACAGTATGTGAAACACTGGGGTCCCTGCTGCTACCAGAGGTGAAGACAAGAGTTAAGTCCCCAAGTCCCTCTGCAGGCAGGAAAGCTTGGCCCAGTTAAGGTCCAAAAGTGCAATTATTTCTTCCAAATAGGATTGTTCCCTATAGTTTAGGTCTAAAGTGTCCCCCCAAAGCCTCCTGTGTTTGGCAGATGATGGATCATGGGGTGAATTTGTTATAAGTAGATAAACTTGTTGGACATGTTGTAGGCAGATAGAAAGGGCTGGCCCTTGAGAAGCTCACAAGAAAGAAAATCCTCATTAAATATTGGTGTAATCAGAAGAAATTTACCCCTTCTAGATAGCAGTGACTGATAGGCCTCAATCTCCTCCTGAAGTAGAGGGTTAAGATTTTGATCCACTCCTCCCAGGAACACAATGATTGCAAAATCTCCTGGAGAGGGAAGACCCACATCTCCCTGAAAAGGACTTCTAAAAACTCTTATTACACTTGCTATGTGACTTGACTCCTCATTGGACACCCATTTAATCAGCCTTACCTAAGCAACTATAATTGTTGCAATCCCACTGGTTGATTGTAGTTTGTCCATCTTTTTGAAACATATCGGTAGCCCCCACTTTGAACTCACCTCACCTCATCACTTTGCTCCATAAATGCCCCCTGGAAAAAGATCCTGGGT
>PVIC010042101.1:0-15962 GCA_004025085.1 Thryonomys swinderianus | reverse complement strand
GTGGTTGCTTAGAATTGCTTTTGCTATTCTAGGTTTCTTGTGGTTCCAGATGAATTTTTGTATTATTTTCTCTAGCTCTGTGAAGTATACCATTGGAATTTCAATTGGAATTGCATTGAATCTATATAGTAGTTGTGGGAGTATAGCCATTTTGACGATGTTGGTTCTCCCGACCCAGGAACAAGGGATATCTTTCCACGTTCTGGTTTCCTTTTCTATCTCAGTTTTAAGAGTCCTATAGTTTTCAGAGTAGAGGTCTTTCACTTCCTTTGTTAGGTTGATTCCTAGATATTTCATTTTTCTGGGTGCTACTGTGAAAGGGATTGACTCCCCAATTTCTCTTTCAGTGAATCTGTTGTTTGTGTAGACAAAGGCTGTTGATTTTTGAACATTGACCCTGTATCCAGCAACACTACCAAATTTGGTAATTAAGTCTAGCAGTCTCTTAGTTGAGTTTTTAGGATCCTCAAGATAGAGTATCATATCATCAGCAAATGACAGTTTAACTTCTTCCTTTCCTATCTTTATTCTTTTTATATCTTTGTCCTGCCTGATTGCTTTGGCTAATGTTTCCAGTACTATATTGAACAAGAGTGGTGACAATGGGCATCCTTGTCTCGTTCCTGACCTTAGTGTAAAAGGTTTCAGTTTTTGCCCATTGAGTATGATGCTGGCTGTTGGTTTCTCATAAATAGCTTGTATTAAATTGAGATAAAGATCGCTTCTCGGCCTTTTGGCTAAGATCAAGTGTAAATTGAGATAAAGTCCATCAATTCCAATTCTCTGTAGGGTTTTGATCATAAATGGGTGTTGGATTTTGTCAAATGCTTTTTCTGCGTCTATTGAGATAATCATACGGTTTTTGTCCTTGAGTCTGTTAATATAGTGTATTACATTGATTGATTTACGTATGTTGAACCAGCCTTGCATCCCTGGGATAAATCCGACTTGATCAGGGTGTATGATTTTCTTGATAACGCTCTGTATTCTGTTTGCAAGTATCTTATTGAGGATTTTTGCGTCAATGTTCATTAGAGAGATTGGCATGTAGTTTTCTTTTTTGGTGGGATCTTTCCCTGCCTTTGGAATCAAGGTGATGGTTGCTTCAAGGAATGATTTGGGGAGTACTGCTTCCCTTTCAATTTCATGAAAGAGATTGAGAAGTTCTGGTATTAACTCTTCTTTAAAAGTTTTGTAAAATTCAGCAGTGAAGCCGTCAGGACCAGGGCTTTTCTTTGTTGGTAGGTTTTTTATTACATTTTCAATTTCCCAGATTGATATCGGGTTGTTTAACATTTTTATATCCTCTTCATTCAGCTTTGGAAGTTCATATGAGTCCCCTTGGTTATTTTTTTGAGCTAGGGTTTTGCTGGGTAGGTCAGCCTGGCCTTCAGTTCATTTTGTATTTCCATTGGGCTCAAACTCATGCCAGTCCTCATGGTCAGCTTTCCAAATGCTGGGATTACAAGCATGTACTACTGCACATGTCTGGAAACAGTGTTTTATAGCCTACAAGTAATCATTGTGTCATAATAAATAGAGCATTGTAGCTGGGTATAGTGGTGCATGCACCTGTAATTCCAGTACCTTGGGGGCTGAGGCAGGAGTTCTGGCCCATCCTAGGCTATTTCGTGAGTTGAATACCAACCTCGAGTATATAATGAGACCTTGTCTCAAAACAAACAAACAAACAAACAAAAAAAACTAGTGGATAATTAGCTAGGTGTAGAATATCTTGATTTCTAAACTTTGGCAATGTGTACTAATGTAACTTTGTATATTCATAGGGTATGGAATTTTTTGATGAAAAACTGAAATCCTTATGCATGGCTTGGCTTGTAGATCATGGTGAGTATATAAATAAAAAACAGATTATTATAGAAGGCCAAAGTTTTTGCATATATCCCATGATGCTCATTTCCTTTTAGAAAAGAATGCTGATTCTTGGGTAGGGATGACCAAAGTTTTTTGTTAAATTATTTTTCTCTTTCTGAGTATAAATTTGATATTTCTACTTTGTATCAGTTGTGTGTGTGTGTGGTACTTGAAGTTGAAGGTTTCTGCACTGAAGTTACAGTCCAGCTTTCTGACCCCTTTTTATTTTGAGACAGGGTCTCACTAAGTTGCTGAGTGCCCAAGCTGGGCTTAAACTTGAGATCTTTCTGACTCAGACTTCCCCCTGCAGGTTGGGGTTATACACCTGTTCCAGCTTGGCAAACTCTCTTTTTTCTGTCTTAACTTTATTTTCTTCATTAAATAATCTTGTTTTGTTTCTTATTTAATGTATTACCTGATCATCAGACTATGTTTTATGTACTTATATCTTTCTTATCCCAGGGTTTTCCATTTGCTGTGGTGTCATTGGTGTGTGGAGTAACTTTAGGGATAGGCAAGGGTTGTAATCAAGTGTAAGCCTTGCCTGGGTGGGAAGAAATAGCAAATTGGTTTTTCTGATGTGACATATAGAGAAGGAGGTAAAGAATGGGGAAGTATAATACAGGATTCTTAGGAGTGGCAGACAGCAGCAGTGCCTTGCTTCAAAGAAAGTTTAGTTAGATGTCTGGTTTTGGTGTAAGGAAGAGTTAATTACTTACTCCCTGTCTAGTGGTACTGCTGCTGCTATTACAATACTAAGAGAGTGTGACCTCAGGTAGGACAGCAGGAATAAGCAGACGACTTGATGAGATCTTGGGTAGGTGTACAATATGCATATTCTTTTGTCTGCCAGACAGCAGAGAGTATCAGATGTACTCTCAGCGAGGTCCCAGCACCAAATTTGGCTGCTTCAGTGTGGCTTTAGAACTACCTCTTCTACTGAGTTTCCTGTGTTTTAGTGATTTTTTTTTTTTTTTTTGGAGACAGGGTCTTGCTTTGTAGTTCAGGCTGGCCCTGAGCTCACTAGGTAGCCCAGGCAAGCCTTGAACTCAGCAATCCTCCTATCTCTGCCTCCCGAGTGCTGGGATTACAGGCGTGAGCCACCATGCCCGGCCATGTTTTAGTGATTTTGACGAGCATCCTCTTTCAGTTCCACAGTATCCTATATGTGTTTTATATAATTATTCAGTATATATCTTTGTTCATTTGTGGGTGCTTATGCTTAGGCACTTGGGAAGAATGAGGATGCTTGTGTCTGCTTATGAAGGTGATTTGTTAAAAGCATATTTGAAAGCTGGGTATAATGGTAGACACCTATAATCCCAGCACTCTGGAAGGTTCAGACAGGAATGTGACAAATTTGAGCCTAGCCTGGATAATGTAGTAACTTAGCCAAGACCTTGTCTCAGAATAAATACAAAGGAATATATCTCTTTGTTATCCAAGGGTTTTCCATCTGAGGGTGTACCATAGAGGTACACGCTTGTAATGCCAGTACTCGGTAGGATGAGCTAGGGAGATGGTGGTGAGTTCCAGGCCATTTGGGGTACACAGTAAATTCATGGCCAGCTTGGACTACATAGAAGAGCTTGTCTCCAAAAGGGAAAAAAAAGGTGGAGATGTGGCTTAGTGCAGAGGTCCAGGGTTGAATCCACAGTAGCCCCCACCCTCTGGAAACACACGAAGTGTCATATGGTTAAACATGTGAAGAGTGGAAACTGTTACAGTCCGTAAGGATGTATATATGAGTGCTTCCTGTCCTTCAAACTAGATTGTGACGTCTATTTTGCTCCTTTTTTTTCTTTTAAAGCTCTCTCTCTAAATAAAATTTAAGATTGGTAAATCATAGGAAAGATATTACTATTTTTTTGTGTAAAAAAAAGTGTCTGCATTATTTCTGATAAATATTATTAGTGGGAATGACATATCCTAGCAGATCATTTTGTTCCTTCTTTGAAAGCTGGGTTAACCACTTACTATTCCAGTCACTGAAATACAAGATGACCAAAAACTGCATATTTTTCTCATTGATTTTTATAAGGTAATTTAATAGGAAATATAAAAACGACAATTTTATCAAATTTATTCAATACTAGAATCAACTAGTTGAAATAACACCTTCTTGAGCGATGCTTGAAGTAGTCAGTATGTAAACAAACAGTCTGATTCTTGAGGTAAATTATTAAGTAGTTAAGACAGTTTATTTTGAGAAACTTTTAAGGTTCTAATATATCATAAAAAATTAAATTCTTGATACTTGTTTTATGTAGGATTGCTTTCTCTAAGCTGCTTTAGTTACTGCTTTCACACTTCTGGTTGTTTTCTTCTAGTTTCAGAAGAGACTCATTTTAATGTAGCAGAGTGCCAAAGTAGGGACTGTAAGCATTCTTTGAACCAATGAAATGGTTGTTCTGAAGTTTTTCTGTTACTAAGTTATAGAGATTTTGTGTTTTGCTTTTGCATTTTATTTTAGGAGTTTTGCTGTGTTTTATAGTTTGAAGAAAAATGTAGCTTTTGAATTCTTTAATATTGTGTTTTGATTGCTGATTTTTTGGGACCATTTTCCCCTGGTTAATAGACTACTAAAGAGTATTAGAGTCTAAGTTTGTGAGCATAGAGTTAGATATAAAGGGACATTAAGAGAAAAGATAGCCTTTGAGGGGAAGAGGAGAAAGACAGGCAAAACAAGCAGAAAAATAGGCAGAACTTCAAAATTGTTTGCATTTTTCTGACAGAATTGAGAGGAGCCAAGAGGATAGTAGACATCTGGCCAAGTAGAGTTCAGTGCAGTTGAGGTCTTTGTCAGGGCTTAAGCATATGTGTGCTTGGTTGCTGGTTATTCTGGCATTTGAAATCCCTTTCTATGTTAATGGTATTATGATGAGAAGAATTTTAAGCATATTAAAAAACAAGAGGTAGGACTGGAGATTTAGCTCAGTGGTTCCAGCGCCTGCCTCACAAGCACAAGGTCTTGAGTTCGATCCCGGTAACCACATACAATGCTGGGCGTGGTGACTCATGCCCACCAGCCATCAATACCACATACCACAGTGCCGGGCGTGGTGGCTCACGCCTGTAATCCCAGCACTCGGGAGGCAGAGGCAGGAGGATTGCTGAGTTTGAGGCTTGCCTGGGCTATATAGTGAGCTCAGGGCCATCCTGAAATACAAAGTGAGACCCTGTCTCAAAAAAAAAAAAAAAAATAGTATTGTTGCTTTTTTTGCCATCTTTGCTGTTTTCTTCAAGGTCATTGCCCAGAAACATCAATAGATTGGGTAGAATTGGGCACTTATGTCTGGAGGCTTGTTATAGTCTAGGGTAGTGATGATGAACCTTTTAGAGATTTCATGATACAAACAGCCCACTGTGGCACATGTGTCATGGGCACTGTCTAGGATCAGGGCTGTGGCTTGGATACATGCAGATCCTGTGAGAAAGAAGTAGAATAAGCTGTTAGTGCCTGTCACCCCTGATTAGTTACATAAAACCAAATTTTGAGACTCTGGGTCTGTGAAATGGTAACACCAGGTTTGTCTTTGTAGCAACTAACTGTAGAGGATAATAGCTCAGACCCTTGTGCTCTAGATTTATCATGTCTTGGATATGTGGCTTTATAGGGAATTATTAGATGTTAAAGGAGGCACATTTATTTATAGAAAACATTTGACATTTTGTCTCAACCTAAAAAAGAAGCAAGTTGGTGCTAAGTTTTTATTTGTTGATAGGTAAATGACCACAGGGTCTGCTACAGGATCTCCCTGACAGCTTTTTCATTGCTGTTCTCTTTGGACTGGTGGACAATCTTGTCCAAGTACCGCATTGGTTACCAGATCATAAATTTGCTTTTAAAAACTCATTATTTTCCTATCAAATCTCAAATTTTTTTTTTTTCTTTTGAGATAGCTTTTCGCTGTGTAGTTCAAGCTGGCCTTTGGTCTTTGAATTCATTGTAGCCCAGGCTGGTCTCAAACTCATGGCAAACCTCCTTCCTCAGCCTCCATAAGTGCTGGGATACCCGTGTGTGTCACCACACCCTACTAAATTTAATTTTCAAAGTGCTCTGTGGTCTAGCCCCATACTAGTCCCCCTAGTCTTACAGATTCAGGTTTTTTTCTTTTGTGTGTTAGATACCTGTTTTTTTCCTCTTTGGAGGAATTCCTGCCTTTCCCCTTTACTTAGCTCAAACCCTCCCCTGTCATCATTACCCTATGCACTGCCCCTTTCTAGAGCTCCTTGTTCATATTTTAAACTCCTGTTGTCTTCACTCTTTACTATGATGTGCTGTACTTCATTATTTTTGGCCCTACAGTTCTTGGAGTGCCTTAGCTCTCATTTGTCTTGATAAAAGTACATAGGGTTTGATTTTTTTTTTGGCCAGTATTGGTGTTGAATCCAGGGCCTTGTGCACAGACAACTAATCTACTTCTGAGCTATGTCCCCAGCCTGAGTGATCTTTGAGGGCAAGTATCTGAGGAATTCTTTTGGTAACATATAGAACCTAATGGCTACTTGTATTTGTTAGTTAATTGATGATATATAAAATGAAATAACATCTCCTTTCCTTGCAAATAAACATTTCAAAATTATACAACAAGTTAGTATGAACTATGTGCCTAACCATCTTGTCATTATACTGTGATTATGTTTGGTCTATGTTTTATGTTGATGTAAGTAAACTAGGTTGTGCTTATGAAGTGTGTAGTAGGCAGATTTGTTCTTGACTTGCAGTGTATGCCATCCGAGAAGCTGCCATCAACAACCTCATGAAATTAGTTCAGAAATTTGGTACAGAATGGGCTCAAAATACCGTCATTCCAAAAGTGTTGGTAATGGCAGATGATCCTAATTACTTGTATAGAATGAGCACTTTATTCTGCATTAATGTAAGTATTACATAAGCTCAGGCATTAAAGCAAGAATTTCTGAATTCTGAAATATACTGTCTTCTATTTGGAATACATTTTTATGCTATTTGGAATATAGGAGATAAGAGAAAATGTTGATTTAAAAGTTCATGTCAAAATTTTTGGTAGTATTTTAAAAGTTTTAATATAATTGTGAATTCTGATCTGGTTCTCTGATTTTTGAATACTACTGGTGGACCTCTAAATTTAAATGGTCAAGGGCCAGGGATTTAGCCTAATGGTTCCTGCATCTACCTCAAAAGCACAAGGTCCAAAGTTTGATCCTGGTACCAAAAAAAATTTTAAATGCTCAAACTGGAAATAGTTGCTTTTTTATTAAATACTAATTTGTCTTGCTAGATTTCAAAAATTTTTTAAAAAGTGTTTAAATGTGCCATCTTATTTATTTTTCTAGGCACTATCTGAAGCCTGTGGTCAGGAAATAACCACTAAGCAAATGCTACCCATCGTATTAAAAATGGCAGGAGACCAAGTAGCAAATGTTCGTTTCAATGTGGCCAAATCTCTTCAAAAAATTGGGCCACTTCTAGACACGGAGTAAGATTTTAGTGTTATTCTTGTTTTAAAAGTGTATTTTAACTTTGACTTTTCAGGGGGGAATAATATCTTAAATTTAGTGATTCTCACTTCACATAAATACAGGTTTGAAAAAATATATTAGCAGCCATTTTTGAGGATGTCTGCCCTTTTATATTTAAGCACTGTACATGTACAGATCATTATCTGAAACTAATGTTGCTAAGGGCTTTATAGATTATTTAGTGTAATTGCTCAGTTTATAAGTATTTTAAAATACTTCTTATTTTAACCTTTAAAAGTTACCATAGAGCCTGCAGATAATACCATAGAACATATGCATCATAAGAGATTTTTTCTGGCACATGAGACCGCTTTCACAAATTTTTTTGAATTTTAGTGTTTTGCAGGACGGAGTTAAACCGGTACTACAAAAGTTAGGTCAGGATGAAGACATGGATGTCAAATATTTTGCACAGGAAGCTATCAGTGGTATGTATTTGTTTTTTGCCTTGAAGCTTTTTTTTTTAATAGAAGGATTCATCTGTGTTGTGGAAGTAGTGAGGAGTGGGTTGATAAACAGGAGAGGAAGTGGGGGATGATAAATTCCTGGAGTGCTGGGGTTCCTTTGTAGTTAGAAACTTCTTGCTCTAACATTCTGTCCTAAATGACCAAAGCCATTTTGTCAGTTCCAAGTCCAAGTTGGGAAGGATTATGATTCTTACTGGCAAAGCATTTTTAGTTTGGAATTTAGTTTTTAAAGTTGAGCTACTGATTAGCCTGGCAGCATAAATATTGATCAAAATGAAAAAATCTTGGTCTTAGGTGTTTGGATCATTGTTACATGTTTAATGTTCATGTAGGTCTATCGTTAATGAATTTTCTGTACCACTAACCTGATTTTGTTTGGAATTTTCCAGTTCTTGAGTTGGCATAAATGAGGAACATGAGGGAGAAGCCTTTACTAAATTCTTATCACAGATTTCTAGTCAATGTTTTCTTATACGGGGTGCAGAGAAAATGGGAAACCTCCAAAACCTCATCCAAGCAAATGGCAACAACTTAAAGTCAAATTTCAGTGACATGACTCTTTCTAAATATGAAGCAGGATTATTATTCATCTCTGTGTTGGCATGATTATTTAAGCCATTGTTACTATTGATCAATTTCTGATACTTGGTATAGTCATTTCTTGATCGTCTCCCTGTTTTTCTAGCACCATCTGGGCTCTTACATTCCCACTGCTGGGTCCAGTCAGGCACCAGAGGTTTAATATTCCAGATAAGCCTGGATGGTTTGGACCAGTAAATGAAGTGGAATGATTCTCTTACTGTTTACATATGTCTGTGCACTTCTCTATCATTCCAAAATCGAAGGTACATAGTACAGAACAGCTTATTTTATAAACTCTACTTGAGGGATACATTGAGAAATGACTGTAGTGAAAGGCCTTTTCCTGGATTAAGATGGTCTGCATTAGTGTTTTACATGAACTGGGAACATGGAAGCTGAGGATTACTGTATTGGTTACCTTCATTTTTATTTATTCAGTTGTATATTATCAGACTATAATCATGTCATTAGGGAGCCAAAAGTACAAATGAATATGTGTTGCGGCTAGCATGTGATATTAAAATTTAATGCTTTGACTGCCTTCAAAAATTGTTTTCTTGCCTAAGAAACTAATTTTCATGCCTCCTAATAAGCAAAAGTTTTCCTGTTTCATTATAAGATTGTAATTTTGTCTTTTGAATGAGTATAGGAATTGTTGGTATAATAGTGTATGGATTTCCTATTCTTCACCTAATTCTGCTTCTAGCAGTATTAGTATTTATCCTATACAGTAGTTTTCCAAACTGAAGTTTCATTGCTAATTTTTTGGTATGGGTGATACTGGAATCTTACTGAGAATGTTTGGTTTTCTACTTTTACAGTAAAATCTCATTAATTTCGTCTGAAATTTAAGGTACTGGGTTAAGCCAAAGGGTTTGCTGAAGCAAATTAATAGTAGGTAAGGAAGACTGAGCTACAGTTCCAGTGCTCTCTTTAGAAAGCACCCATTTACCTGTTGACATGGCATTTATCACTGTTCCATTGTATCACACACAGCACATGAAGATGTATATCTGAGGGTTGTTGTACCTTTTTTGATGAATTCAGTATACTTTTGTCCCAGAAATATGATATTTATTCCATAGAGAATTTAAATATGTTTTCTTATAAATTTATGCATGTTTCATGTCATTAAATTCACCTGTCTTTAATGACTTCTAGTGGATGTGGTTTTATTGTATTCTTTCATTGCATCTTGCTATGTATGTAGTTGGTGTTTCCATTTTGGTTTTTGAATTGTTGATTTCATTCACAAGATCTTTGAAATCTATAAGTCCTGTTCTGTTTTGTGGAGGCCAAAGACTCCTATAAAACTTTGTACATTAAACAGTTGGATAAAAGCAAGTTGGCTAAATTTTTTGATGTTGTCCTACTTTAGAAAAAAGAGGAGGGAAATTTTAAATCAAAAATTTCCTGTATTTTTTTCTTAAATTTTAAACTCCAATATTACGTTGTACTAAGTTTCTCTTTTATGATATCTTGGGCCAAGGATTAAACATTTTCCTAAGCAGAAATCTACATTCTCATTTCAGTATCCTAAACTATTATCCTGTAAACAATTGTAGTGTGATGGCTTTTTTTAATTATCTGGAGATTATGTTCCTCTTCTTGCATTTCTTATTTGAGAGACTACTGCCTTGATCCTCAGAAGAAATTTGCAGTGGAGCCACTGCTTTATTTGGTTGGAGATGCCATTGATTTGAAAATAGAAATTTAAAATTTTCTGACATCCCAAGTGGAAGCTGTGTACATTCACCTTTCTGCCCTTTAAGGGGAGAGAGAGCCATTACTTTCTCAATCATGGGCCATAGAGCTCAGCAGAGCCTCTGTCTTCAGTGACCCTTTAAGGGAATTCTTTATTTCTGACTTGAGCTGTGGGAAATTCCTTTTGTTATTGTTCAGAAGAATTTTTCTTTGGCTCAAAACCATTTTCTCAGGTGTTTTGTTCTTTTTTTTTTGAGACAGGGTCTTGCTTTGTAGTTCAGGTTGGGACTGAGCTCATTGTGTAGTCCAGACAAGCCTCAGACTCAGAGCATTCCTCCTACCTCTGCCTCCCAAGTGCTGGGATTATAGGTGTGAACCACTACGCCTGGCATTGTGGTGTGGTACTGATTGCTGGTGGGTGTTAGCCACCACGCCCAGTATTGTATGTGGTTACTGAGGATCGAACCAGGGATCTTGTGCTTGCTAGGCAGGTGCTGGAACCAATGAGCTAAATCTCTGGCCCTATGTTGTTCTTTTTGAGGCATAGCCTCACTGTGTTGCTCAGGCTGGTCTCAAACACCTGGACTCAGGTAATTAAAATTTTCTTTTTAGCCTTTTCAGGTATTGTCCTAATGTCAGTGTACCAGCCTCCATGGCCATGGATTAAATTTTCTTTTTTTTTTTTTTCCTCAGTACTGGGGATTGAACCCAGGGCCTTAATGCTGAGCTACATTCCCAGGCGTTATTGATTGATTGATTGATTGATTGATTGAGACAGGGTCTCGCTTTGTAGTTCAGGCTGGCTCTGAGCTCACTATGTAACCCAGGCAAGCCTCAAACTCAGCAATCCTCCTGTCTCTGCCTCCCGAGTGCTGGGATGACAGGCGTGAGCCATCACGCCCAGCACTGTGGTATGTGGTATTGATGGCTGGTGGGCGTGAGTCTCCATGCCTAGCATTGTATGTGGTTACCAGGGATCAAACTCAGGACCTTGTGCTTGTGAGGCAGGCGCCGGAACCGCTGAGCTAACCCTCTGGCCCTTTATTTATTTTTTAGATTTTAGATTTCTTCCCCTTTATTGAATTCAGTGTACATACTATGTACACATTATGATCACATTCATTTTTGAGAATTTGTACCTATGTATATCTTGATTCTCATTTTTTCCCATTTCCTTGCCCTCAAAGGTTTGTTTGTTTGTTTGTTTATTTATTTTGAGATAACCATCTCAGTAAATTGCCTGGGTTGGGTTTGAACATACAAGCATTCCTCTTGCCTCAGCCTCCCAGAGTGCTGAGATTAAAGGTGTGTACCACTGTACCCAACTCATTTTTTTTTCCTGTCTTGATTTCACTAAAGTGTAAGCTTCAGGAGTTCTAAGGGCAAGGATTTTTGTTTT
Source organism: Thryonomys swinderianus (assembly GCA_004025085.1). Lineage (NCBI taxonomy): Eukaryota > Metazoa > Chordata > Mammalia > Rodentia > Thryonomyidae > Thryonomys > Thryonomys swinderianus. The sequence goes on along the minus strand of PVIC010042101.1, from coordinate 4,430 downwards.
GTTTTGTCTTCTATATTATCAGTGCCTAGTTCAGTGTCAGGTGCTCCATAAAAATGTGTTCAATGAACATGTTTCTAAACTCTGTCATCTCATGTGTTGTATGCGTGGAACAAAGTTATTAGAGTCAAAGGTATTAGACTTATCTGGGTCTCTCATTGACACAAAGGTTTTTCATCTCTTAGGAAACAAACTATATGTGGCCCTTCTCCATTTCCTCAGCTCAGGGAACAGTTTCTTTTGGATGTGTCTGATTGCCTCAAACATACATTGCTATTGTTTTTCATCCTAGGAAGTTTATATCTGTTGCTGGATTATTAGGAAAATGAAGTTAAGACATACTATGTATGAAAATAAAAATGTCTTTATTAGTAATGGAATTCACCTTAGTGTTTCTTTCTGTAATTTGTGAGGGGTTTAAACCTCATAGGCTTCAGAGATCAGATCTTGTTTCTCTGGGCTGCCAGGGAGATACAACCCAAAGCTTTGTCTTGTTTTATAAAATAACAGATTAATGTGTGGTATGAAATGAGGCCTTATTGAAATAAAGGGCACCTTTCAGCTCACGGAAATACCAGTTTGGCTGCTGTGACTTGGAGCCTGGGGTTCTTTGCTTGATAGCTTGTTCTAGCTCAGCAGATGCAGCGGCCTGACCTTTGTGTTGTCTTGTCCAAGTATCCAGGGTGCTCAACACACCTCCGTGGGAGACAGACATGCCATTTCCCAACCAGTGCGTCCTTGTAATGTTCTTTTACTAACTGCTGCGTTGTTTCTGAGCTGAAAGATGGTCTAGTATTATTCTTTCAAAAGTACATTAGTTCCATCATCCCAAGGTGGCAGGGCAGGCAGGGCTGTCAAACAAGTTGGATGTTAGTTCTTTCTTCCTGGTTCTTTCTTAAATTCTTAGACACTTCTCTCTTTGTTTTGGTAGTCTGAAAGCCTGGATGTGAAAGCCTGGAGGAGAATTCTTTACACTTAGAATTCTTGGTTACAGATGTGATTGTCAGCTTCTGTGATTGTTTTCCATGGCTCCAGTGTCTTGTTCGCATCCAGTTCTGTGCTCCTCTCCCTTCTCCCTTCTGTGTCTCTAGTCTGCTTCCATACCTAGAATACTTTCACTGTTCCCCATTGGCCTCCACAGAGCTGCTGTTTCCGGGAAATTACATAATGTTTGGTTGAGATGGAAATCTGGAGGATGAAGAGTACAATTACTCATTGAGTAGAAACACCAAGTCCTGCTTTATCCAGAATAATTGTCTTAAACTGATTGTCCTGAAAGAAGCCAGGTCTTCAGTATGTTCTGGCCTCTGTAGACTGTCAGGGATCCCATTTGTGGGATCCCTCAGCTGGCCCCCTGAGGCACACAGTGGGTAGTCCTTCTGAGTCCTCTTGAGGTTAAGGTGCCTTTGGTCATGTCCTGGAGTGAGCTGGGGCTCTGTAGGGTCCCTGCCTATACTGGAGCAGTGGAGGGCATCTTGACTGAGAGGCACAGTGGGTTAGAGAGGGATGTGCCCCGGTTGGAGACAGACACAGTGCTGCTGTCTATATGTCCAGTAGTGGCACAAAGACTGAGGAAGCTGGATTTCCCTGTGGAGGACGGTGAAGAGCGCCGTGGCCCTGGGCCTGACAAGAACTACTTTCTGAGCCTCGGAAGGCCTGGAGAGCAAACGGGGAAGGTAAGAGCCCTTGAAGCCTGGGGCTGTGGTCCTGCCCCTCAGGCCTGAGGGCCGTGCTGAGGCGTGTTGTCTCAGGGAGCTGCAGCAGGACGGGCAAAGGCAGCACTTCCTGCTCTGTCCAGGGAAGACAGCTGGTTCCAAGAGCTAGAACAGTTAGCTTTCAAAGGCCCTTCTGTTTTGCTTCCCTCGCTCTGCAATCGCTTTATGGAATGGGAGTGGGGTTTGCTGGCCACAGCTCTGTCCTTGCAACCTGAAGTCTATCCAGTCAGACAGTGAAGCCCATGTAGAGGACTGAGGGCTGACTAGTGAAGATTTTCTTATAAAAATGAGCTGTTCCCAGTTGTTCTCCTTTGGTAAAAAGTTATTTGCCACAGTTTCTCTTAGTCATTTCTGTCAAAATAAAGTTTCTGCAGTTTTTCTGTATGCTAATCTGAATATTTCACAGACCCTATTTTATGGTACTGCATGGAAAAGGGGTACAAAAATTCCTGGTCAGCAGAGTTGGTGGTGGCCATGGCCCTGAGACCATGCAACATGCAGCAGAAGGGCAATTTATGATGTGCGAGTACATTGAGAGGAGGAGCACCCAGGGGACTGGCCACCTGCTGCTGATGTCAGGCTACATTCAGTTTATTGGGAAAAATTTGGCAGTCTCATGATGAAAATCTGAGCATAAAAAGTATGTTTTTTAGGCAGGCATCACCTCTGATCCCAACTACTCAGGAGGAGGGAGGGTTGAAAGCTCAAGTTCAAAGCCAGCTTGGGCATCTTGAATCTTGTCTCAGAAAAAAAGGCTGGAGATGTAGCTGCTCAGTGGTGGAGTGTCCCTAGCTTGTGTGAAGCTCCGAGTTGCTGATCCCCAGTGCTGTAAACAGAATCCCCAAAAACATACCTGCTTTTCCTGTTCTGCAGGCCCTTGAACATAGAACGTCTAACTCAGAGTGGTTTTGTCTTGCTGTGGTGCGGCCAGGCACCTGTGCGACCCTCGGCTCCTGCAGCGGCTGCAGGGCTGGAGGAAGTGCTCGGTGACTGCTCCCTTAGCCTCAGAGGTCCCTGCAGCCTGACTGACAGATGTCTGCAGTGGCCGGACCTTTGGGTTCTTCTCGCCACTTCCTAGAATTTGGCCTTATCATTCATTGGTTGATTTTAGGGAAGACAGCAGTGTTTTTCCTGCAAATTGAGGAGCATCTGGCCATGTTGTTGCCTGAGTGTCTGCCTGATATGAGTGCTGACCTTTGAGGCGCCTCCTGGCACAGCTGACTCTCAGTCTGAACAAAGGGTGAGGATGGCACTGGCTGCCATTCCTGGAGCCTCAGCTGTAGCACCTTGATCAGGTCTCATTGAATCCTCATGGCTGGGTTGTAGGGGGTCAGCTCTGTATCAGGCGGTCCTGAAGCAGCTGTGTTAGGCTTCTGAGGCTGCGGTTCATTCATCCCAGGAAAACCCTGGTGCCATGACTCAGAGCCTTCCCTGCATTTGTTTCACTTAAGGAAAATGACTGGGGGGTGAGATGGAAAGGGAATTGGCTGTTGCCAGGCAGAGCCCTGCGTGTGAAGGGCCGGCAGCCAAGTGAGTGATCCAGGAAGTCATCCAGTTGCAAATCAGAAATTGTTCTTAACTCCTCACTGTCTGTGGTACACAGCGAATGCAGGCTGGTGGAGTGTGGATTTGAGTGTGGAGAGCCCTGGGAACTGCCCTCAATTCTTGTTCAGCCTCAGGGCCCTGAGGGGTCCATCCAGCACTGGAGCTTTGCCTGCTGTGTGCCCTGGGAGGGCAGTGGAAGGCTGAGGGCAAGTTCTGTTGAAGGAGCCTGCACAGAGCCACCTGTGACTTTGTGCGTCTCCTCAGCAGGACTTGCCAGGGAGCACAGGGCCACTTTCCCAACATGCTACTCCGGGTTAGCCCAGCTGTGCCAGGAAGGTCTGCAGGCTGCTGACACTGAGCTGTTGACTGGCCTGTCAGGCAAGAGTTAAAAAGGGATTTGTTTGTTGAATCACCAAGTAGCTGTCACATGATTTTAATCAAAACACCATTTCCCTGACAACAGTGATGTCAGTCTTGTTATTGCAGGAAGGAGCAGCTGTGAGGGACATTCAGTCTCCTTGTCGAGCCCAGGTCTAGAGACTCAAATTGAGTGAAGTGTCCATAAATAATGGTCCAGACGCTGGCTTACAGAATCCACCTTTCTCTTTCTTCTCTCTCCTCTCTGCAGTTTGTCCTTACAGACACTGGCCAGAGCCCGGTCCCTGCACTGAGTCTCAGCTAAGGCTGCATATTCTACATCCCTTGGTCCATCTTCCCTTGTTCTACTTGTTTTTCTCCCGCCCCTGTTTACTGTTTCCCCTAAATCCAGAGCTCCTTGGCCTTTGGGTCTCTGGCCTGTGCCTTCTGATGTCTCTCCGGATGTAAACCAGCACTGCTGGGAACAGCTGTGCGGCTGGCGGGGGGGGGGGGGGGGGCTGTTCTGCTGCCCTTGCAGACTGTAACACCCCCTCAGATGGGGGAATAGGTGCTGCCTGAGGGTGTCCCGGTCAGTTCTGAGGAGCCCAGTGCTCTGCCTTGGCCGGAGGATTACTTCTCTCCAACCCAGAAAACAGGAGGCCTGAGTCCAGAGGACCCACACAGACCAGAGCCTGGGATGCTTGATCCCATCTCAGAGGCCTCCAGCCAACTAATGGTCAGGGACCCAAAGCCCACAGAGGTCAGAAGCAGGCTGCTCACAGGTAGAAAATGCTGGAGTATTTTCCTTGGACTCCA
>PVIC010042100.1:0-15946 GCA_004025085.1 Thryonomys swinderianus | reverse complement strand
TGGTGTGGGAATGTGATGAGGGGAAGGAATAAATATGATACAGAAAGAAAATAAAAGAGCATGTATAAGGGGGGAGGGGGGAGTGGGTAGGGATATGGGTAAAAATGAGAATTAACTTGTGGCATATACTGGTACAAATTTCCCAATGTTATATGTGATTTTGAGATGTATATAAATTGTACCAATAAAGAATTCAATTTAAAAAAAAAGGAAGCAAAGCTTATGTATATAGAGTTGGAGGTTGTAGGGTGGGGAGGAATGGGGAAAAATGAGTATTAAGTAAGGCCATATACTGGTACAAATTCTCAATATTGAATGTGATCATGTTGTGTATATAAAATGTACCAATAAAGATAAACAAATTTTAAAAATGAAATACTAAAACTCAATGTTTATTGATGGCTTATATTGTGCCTGGTCCCTGTCCACTTTTCACTTGTCTCCTCTTAATCTTCTTAACCAGATCTTTGAAGGGGAAAGCCTAGTCTTATCTGCATGTTCCAGATCAGGAAGCAGAAGCTCAGAACATGCCCAAGGTTATTAGCCTTGGAAAGTGTAGAACTTGGATTTGAACCCAGGTTTCTGACTCTAGGTTTTGTGCTTGTGATCACAAAACCAGGGTTCTCAAACATGAGTTTACATTGGAATTACCTGGAAGGCTGATTGTAACATAGATCAGTAGGCCCCTTGCCCCAGAGTTTGTGATTTAGTAGATGTGGGGCAAGACCTGAGAACTGACTTCTCTCACATACTCTCAGATGATGCTGATGAAGCTAGCTTAAGAACCATCCTTTGAAAATCATTAATTATATAGCTGGTGGAAGACATAAACAGGGAGATAATGTGCTCCCTGATATATATCATGATATATAAATTCTGTTGGGACCTTATGATATTCATGTAAATTATGCACACACACATCATCTCCTTGAAGCTTTAAAACATCACTGTGGAACTGGCAGGGCAAAAATCAAGTGTCTCTACTGATGAGTAAGTGTTCCCAGGAATATTATTGGATAGGAAGTGGTGGAGCCCAGACAAGGTACCAGATCTTTGGTTTCACACTTCAGTGCTTTTTTTCCACTATAGGAGTAGTGGAACACAAAGGAAAAACTTAATCAGAAAACCATTTGTTAGAAATAAGTCTTTTGAAAAATTACCTAAAAATGATAAAAACAGAGGTGAGTAGGAAAGTGTAGAGCTTGGAAGCAAATCTAAGATGAGAAGAGCTGAGTGGTCACTTAAGGCAGATAAATGTATTTTCCAGTCTATCTTTCTGTTAGCTTTCCATTACTGAAACTGAATACTTGAGATAATCAACTTAAGAAGAGGAAAGGTTTGTTTTGGCTTATAGTTTTGGAAGTTTCAATCCATGTTTGATTGGCTGAATTGGTTTTGGGCTTGTGGTGGGCAGCGCACCATGGCAGGGAATGGTACAGGAAGCCTGTACACCTCATGGAAAGTAGCAAAAAGAAAAGAGGAAGAGTTTGCTGTCTCACAGTCCCCTTCAGGGGCACACTCCAGAGACCTAAAACTCCCCACCTTTCTTAAACATTTCCACCACCTTCCAATAGCACCAACTAGGGGACTGAGCTTTTAACACATGAACCTTTGAGGGACAGTTCAGATCCAAGCTATAGTACTGATGAATTGGTTCCTTAGAGCAGTAGTTCTAAAAGTAAGGCCTCCAGGCAAGTAGCACCAGCATCACCTTAGATTATCAGAAGTGCAGATTCTAGCACCCCCCTCTGCTGCTGAATCAGAAACTCCAGGGAAGGGCAGCAAGCCAGCCCTCCAGGTGATACTGGTGCATCCTCAAGGATAGAAGCACTGGCTTTGAAGAACTGGTGAGACGTTGCTGCTGGAACAGAAAGTCGGGGAGGTGTGGGGCTAGAACCCCCCTCCCTTATCTCTTGCCTGCCATGGATGTGATCTTGAGTTGCCACTTAACCAGTGTGAACCTCTGTTTCCTCATCTTTCCAACAGGGAGCTATTGTAAAGTAAAACAAAACAACAACTACAGAACAAACAGAAACCCAGAACAACCACAAAAACTCAAAAAGCACGGTTTTCCTCAGTTAAGTGTTTTGGGATCTCAAAAGGGCTCAATAGAGGTTCCTTGTCTCTCAGAACTTCAGGAAGTATATCGATTCATGTCATTTAATGATGTCTTTGACAGTACTCACCACATGCTAGCTACTGTTCTAAGCACTTATAAAGAGGCTGACTTTTTTTTTTTTTTTTTTTTTTGAGGCAGGGTCTCGCTTTGTAGTTCAGGCTGGCTCTGAGCTCACTATGTAGCCCAGGCAAGCCTTGAACTCAGCAATCCTCCTGTCTCTGCCTCCCGAGCGCTGGGATTACAGGCATGAGCCACCATGCCCGGCACTGTGGTATGTGGTATTGATTGTTGGTGGGCGTGAGTCTCCACGCCCAGTATCGTATGTGGTTACCGGGGATCGAACTCAGGACCTTGCGCTTGCGAGGCAGGCGCCGGAACCACTGAACTAACCCGCCGGCCCAAAAGAGGCTGACTCTTATAAAACTCACCCAGTAACCTCTTGAAATAGTCACGGTTATTAGCTCATTTTACAGATAAGGACTGAACCACAGGGGAGGTAAGCAGTTTGCCCTAGGATAAACTGAGTTAAAAATGAGTGCAAAATCGTAGTTCAAATTCAAGCCCTTTGGCTCCAAAGTTCTTAATGTTTAGCATATTTATTATATTGGCCTTGATATTTTTTTTTTCTTTTTGCAGTACTGGGGATTGAGCCCAGGATTTTTGCACTGAGCTACATTCCCAGCCATTTTTAAACTTTTTTGAGGCATGGTCTCACACTTAGTTGCTTGGCCTAAGCTTAAATTTGTGATCTTCTTGCCTCAGCCTCTGAGTACTTGCATTATAGGCATGTAGCATCATACCTAGCTGCCTTTTGACATTCTTAATCACTCTGCTATACTAGGCTCAATTGCTTGATGGTTATATATCTGCAGATTAAGGATACTGCTGGAATTCATTATTGTGAGATGCCTCAGAGCCACCATCTCCCTGGGCAGCTTTGGACCCAGGCAGGTTCTTTGCAGTTCAGAATGGCTTGGATCCAGTCAGTGTTTGATGAACACTGAAGGCACTGACTTGCCACTTCAACAATTATTGGTAGTGCAGTAATGAGTGCCTGCTGTGTGCCCAGCACTCCTGGCTGGTGAGAGATCATTGTGGAACATCTGACTCCAGCAAATTAGAGAGATATGACTCCAATGCGTGAGGACAGTATAAATACAACTGAATCCTAAAGGATCAGCCAGTGCTGAAGGACTCTGATACATAGTCTTCGGCCAAACCTATGTATTAATTTAATGCCAAGCTGCCTATACCAGATGGTATTGATGCCCTGCCCATATCCCCTTGGCAGAGGTCCACTTGTGTACAGTTCCTGTGGATGCAGATGCCTTTCACGTCTGAGAGTGTTTTGTGACCATGGGACCAGGCTTATCTTGTGTATGGACCAAGTATAAATTCCAAACATTTAATGCCACTCCAAAAGGGTGAGGGTTAGAAGCTAGTGTTTAAATGTACTGTCTTTCTTGTCTGTTGGTGGGACTGTGCTGAGTATTAGTCATCATCTCCCATAGTTTCCCAGTTGGATTGTGACCTAGGTGCCCATGGGAGTAATTTGCACATCAATGTCTCCATTATTGGCTTTATTCCTTTACCTACCTCAACCTTAATCTTCCCTCCCTCTGCTTCTTGGGTTCATCTCCATCTGGTAACACACTAACCTTCCAAAGTTTAGCCAAATACTCCTGCTATGAGTCCTGCCTTGACCTCCACAGAAGAATTCAATCTCTCCCCAGTGCTCACTGTCCTCTATATATGTACCTGCTGATTCTTGCTACCTTTGATTATGCTCACTGTGGGTTTCCTTTGCACCATGAGTCCTTCCAGGACATTTCAAGTGCCAGGTGAAAACAAAGGGCTGGAGGCAAACTGATATGAGGAATGCTAATGAGTTCTCAGAGCCTGCTCTGGGCCAGGGCCTTTTAGTGCTTTGTGAACATTACCTTTTTCAGTGCTTCCCACAATGTTTCACAATGGTTATTTTTCATTTCAGTTTATAGATGGAGAAATTGAGTGTCAAAGAAATCAAGTCTTTTGCCCAGACTCACACAGTTAGGAAGATTTAGTGTTGGAATCTGGCCTGTACTATTCACAATTCACCAGGCTGCCAGAGTGGCCTTAGTAGATGGCCAAGAACTGATGGAACCTGTCACTGAGGGTAGGGGGTAGGGAAGGAGGAGAGGAAAGCTGAGGTAAACATTGTGGAGTAGTCAGTCTCCTGGTCCTGGGAGTATGGGTTATGAATACAGGAGTTTTGCCATGAAAGCCTGAGACTTGACTTAGTAGCTTTTGTCAACAGGGAGAAGTGGGCCTGACATTCTTTGAGGCCACTGGCCAACAGAGAGAATCCCTAGAGCTTAACACTCTCAATTACCTAACTTGGTGACATTTGAAGGAGTCATTCGTGGTCTACCAGAAGCCCAAATGGCTTTTGGCAGGTGAGTATACTTTAGACTGTAGCTTTCCTGGAGTGTGTTAATGCTATTTTTTTTTTTCTCTTTTGGTCTTTGAAGGAGGTCTTGTTTTAGGTATAACTGTTCTCTTTTCCAGAGAGTGGGATGACATAATAGTGGAAGATGGTTATAATTTCATTCCTTCAGAATTGTCTTCTCCATTTGGAAACAATTACACATTTGAGCCAGTTTGATGATCTCATAAGCTATAATCCCCAACTTACTCTGTCCCTCTGGGCTGAGTTTAGATCTTTCTGTGCTGCAGGCATTTCTAGTGATAAGTCTCTCCAAGGGCTTTCTGGCTTCTTTCCTCATATTCTGTCATGCTTTGTGTACCAGAGTCTGTTGTTTCTTGAGCATAAGATGTTAGCACTGTAGGAAGTAAGCTAGATGCTCCTAAAGGCAGAAACCTGTCTTGTTCACTTTGTCCTTTAATACCAAGTGTAGTTCTGGTCTCCGTCTCAATTCCCTATTTGTAAAAATGAAATTATAAATACTTATCTTGGGATTGACCTGATGGTCAGTCAATCTTACAAGCCCCCAAAGGCATGGGGTTACTTCTGTTAGGGACTGACTCTTCCTGGCAGGTGGAAATGGTAATGAGGGATGGTAATGATTCTAGATAGGCTGAGGGGGAAACTAGAAGTTGAAGATGTTGTATTCCACTTTCTACTTGGATCTCCTGATGAAGATTCCTCACAGGCCTGCATGTCAACACAAGGCAATTATAGAACTGAAAAATAGTGAAATGGTAGGTTTAGGCAGAGAAAAAGCCAAGTGTCCCTCAGTTCTTGTGTGTTGATGTGTTACTGGAGGGTAGAAGTGATAAAGGCTAGAGGTTGTGGGGAACTCTAAAGATGACAGCAAGGACACACAAGGGCCAGGTGAAGGATGTGACACTCAGTGGTGAGAACTGAGGGGACCTAGGCCAGCAAAAGAAAGCCCTCCAGGCCTAGATGAAATTCTGGGAGAATAGACCATGAGGCCATCATTTGTTGCCTTAAGTACTGGGTGCCAGTTAAACATTGAGGAGCCCTGGAGATCAAGAGAGGTCTCTGGAGAGAGCATTGAGAGTGCCAGGCTCATCATTAGATGATCTCTCAGATACAGGCTCCTAATCCCTAATCCAGAAGAGCAATACTTCATCCCCAGCCTGGACGTCATATTGAGTACCAGAAGAAAGAGGAGGAAAACACAGGTTGTACATATATTAAAAAGACATTGAGGTAACTAGAAAAGGATTCAAAACTACCTTCAATCATGAGATTGAAGGGTCCCTTTCATATACCTGTGGAAATGGAGGTGCCAAGACAAGATAGAGCTGTTTTAGATAGACACCAAAGGAAGCTCACAAATTTGTTTGTTTAATGTCCTTTTTGTGTCTGTGTCTCAACTGTGTCTATAAACTTGAAACTTACTCTAAAATGAATACATAGTGGATATTTACATGTTTGAGCTAGGAATCATTGAAGGGTATCATTGTATCCTGAATCCACTTCTCCTCCTCGTTTTATCTGTTTAGGTATGTAGAGTTACCTGTTTTGGTCCTAGAAGTAAGGGGTGGCACCTTTATACTTTGTGTCCTCTTCGGTGTCTAGTACATAGTAAGTGCTCATTAATGGTTTTGATCTGTAAGCCTAGTCTAAAGCCTAGAGATATGAAATAGGGTGGTCCTTCCTCCTCACCTTCCATCATCAGTATTATCATCATTTGAGCTCACTGAGTTCCAATACAGTACATATTCCTACTCCAGGCTTTTGCATAGACCTCAGCAAGGTGGCTATATCTTGGGTAGAATTCCCCTTGAAACCCATGTTTCCTCTCTTGCATATGATGTAGGGGCTCAAATGATTGCCTGGTAGGATTCTTTTACTGTCTGTCATTCTGTGAGTCTAACCACCCTGTTCAGATTTCTAATTCATTGTCCTGGGATATCAAAGGCGCTTTAAGAAAGCCTAACAATTGCATCCCACCTCCTGGAATAAACAATGCCAAGAATTTATTTGAAAGGTGTGAGGTGAAAGAGTAAAGGAAGAACTAGCTCTATAGAATGAACTTGGGCCAAAGAGAAGAATGGATAAAAACAAAACTAAAAGTACACAGGCATAGAGTGAGCTGCTGTGAGGAGTCATGATAGCGGGCTCCTTGAGGCCTGCTTCTCTTTTATGCTGCCCACATCTTGTGGTAACCCTTAACAAGTTTCACATATGGGGTCTCGGAATTATTTCACATTGTCCTGGGATCTTATAATTGACAGGTCCTGCTTAGTGTCCCAGGCAGCTTTGCCACACTCTATCTCCTATATCATGGGTACTGGAATTCTTTAAAGTGACCTGAGTGAGTCTAGCAGGACCAAGAACCACTCATCTCTGTAACCCTATTTTAAGACTCTTCTCTACTCAGAGTTCTTAATGTGAAATTGAAAACAATTTAAAAGTTATAGTTCTCTTTAACTGAATTCTTTATTGGTACATTTTATATACAGCTCACAATCACACTCAACACTGGGAAATTTGTACCAGTATATGATACAAGTTAATTCTCATTTTTACCCATATCCCTATAGTTTTACAAACTAGGTGTTGAACATGAGGCAATTGCAAATGGATTTAAAGCCAATTAATATCTCAACTTCAAAATTGATAAAAACTGCAGAGTGGCTCTTGCTGCCTGGTAAATCTCCAACTGGCCAGTACTATTCTTAGCTGACACTTCTTTGAAAATCCTCCTTGTCTCTGTAGGATCTGGTAACCACAGCTTATGGCACTAAACATTAACAGCAAGAATAGAAGAAACACAACAACATTTCTGTAATTTTCCATGGTTTATAGCACTCCTTGGTATACCTTATCTCACTGTGTTCCTTTGGAGGTGGGTAGAAAATTTGTATTATCTTCACTTTGCTGATGGGAAGATTGAAACTTTAAGCAGTGAAGTAACTTTGTAGGTTACCCAGAAAGAAATAGTACCCAAAACTCTGTCAGCTATACCAGCTTGTAGAAAGTGCTTATTTTGGGCTTGGACAGTTTGAATAACTTTCAAGTTCACACAGCTGAAGAGTAGAGGTGGTGGGATTCTAGAACTTGTGTTCTTAACCACTGCTCCAGTGTTTAGTCAGTAAGGCAGTTGAAAAATGGTTTTTAACGAGACTTTGCCATGATTCATTCATTCTGGGATGGATTTGTACCCCCAAAACACTGAGTAAAGATTAAGAGAAGCCTGAGGAATGAGAGCAACAGTTCCACTGATTTAAACTACTATGGATTAAGTTGATGTTTCAGGAATACCTGCCCTTTCAGTATATCTTGAGAGTGGGAGCATCCTTACTTCAAGAATCAGCAAGAAGCATATAGATCTTGGTAAAAGATTTCATGTTTATTAGATCGCAGTGCTGTAAAATAAAGAGACAGATTTCAGATGCTTTTGCAGTGTTGTTTTTGGCAAATGTGTTGTCTTTAACACCAGTGTCCTGACTGACTTGCCCTCTTTCCTCTGCTTTTCTTTTAGGAATACAGAGCATGAAGTGAAAGTTACACACATATCACTGTGGTATTTAGTACAGTATTTTTTAATTCAAAGAAGAGACAAATGAAAAGACAAAGTGAGCACTAATCTTACTTTAGCAAGTAAAATAAAATTGCTTAAAATGACTGATTAGGGCCAGTGATTTAGCTCAGAGGCACCGTACCTGCCTTGCAAACTTAAGGTTCTGAGTTTTGATTCCTGGTACAAAAAGAAAAAGATCTGGTTAATTGAATGAACAAGAATTAAACACATGGGGATGTTATATATTTGCTCCTAAAAATGTTTTGTCATTACACGTATTTACATTCATTGTAAACTCTGACAAATTCTAGGGCTTAGTGTCAAGTAAGAGGGCATGAGTTTGAGTTACAGTGGAACTTTCAAAGTAGATTTAAAATTTCCAAGTAAGTTGTATAAAATCACTAGAATGTGGACTCTGGGGCCAGGGAGTTGTTTTTATTCCCCCAGGTAATTCTAGTGCCTGGTGCACAGTAGGCTTTCAGACACTGAAGTACATGAACACACTTTTGGAAATTACTTTGTTTCTGAACTGTGTTTCTTTACTTCTAGATGGAGGTGGTTGGACTATTTTCATATCTGGTCTTTTTCCTATGTATGGCCTATTGGTAATTCTGCTCTGGTGAGCTCTGAGTCCTATCTTTTGAGCAATTTAAGTAAAGATTTTATCCCATATTTTTTATTGAAAACACATATGACTATATATCCATGTGATCTTCAGTAGAATTTTGGAATAGTATGATTCCAAACAAACCCAACATCATGCTCTAATTTCCTTGTGCAGTCTATTCTGGGTAAGTGGACAGGTTTTTAAATGATGAAAATATAGTTTAAGCAACTACCTTTGTAACATGTACAGTGTTGCTCTACATCATCTTATAACTCCTTCACTTCTGAAATAGATTTTTCTAGGAGCTTCAGTGTCCTGATGGGTCATATGAAGGGATGGAACTCCTGATCTTTCAAGGAAGTGCCTTCCTATGACCCTAAACTGTAGAAACTTGCATTAGACAAACACTTTATTCTAATAGTTATTTTCACCAATCAAGCATTAGTGCACAAATAGGAATGTTTTATAGTTAAAATGGAAATAACATGCATGCAAATGATGGAAAGAAAACATCTTTATGATATTTTTAAATGTCCTCTACAGATTATTGATACCATATTATTTATGTGAAGGGGGAAATCTAATTTATTATATAAAGGTAAACAATCTATGGACATAGAATTGTATTGTCTGAATGAATGATGACAACTTACTGTCAGCACTGGGATAAATTGCTTTATAAATATAATTTCATTCAAAATAATCAACCCTATTTTACAAATAATTAAATGCAGGGAGAGAAATGGTAGAATCTTACTTAAGGCAGAGCCATGATCTGAACCCAAGTCATTTTCCCTGAAAAGTTCAGTCTCTTAATCATATTTAAGAGTTGGCCAGTGGACATATTCATTCACTCATTGGAAATAAATGGAAATAGACCTTTTATTCATATGAAGAAGATTTAAGTGAAGAATTCCAAATCAGACACTCAATGCTGATGACAGGCGAAAGATAATGTAAGCAAAAGCCATGAACAACAGTCATGAACAAACCAAGGCCCAGGGCCTGCTAAGGGTCTTCTACCTAGAAGCACTACAGCAGAGGTTAAGGGTTAATGTGGCTTCAAAACAGAGGCAACCTAAAAATGCAGCTTTTCCAATGAAGTGGGATTTCCACGCAAAAGGAATATCCATAATTTCAACTCTCTTAGTGGTTTTTGCCAGTACATAGTTGTTTACAGAAGTGGCTGTCACATGGGAGTCCCACTCTCAAGGATCCTGGAAGAACTGTGATCTGGATGTTTGCTGGAAGCAAAACTGAGAGCATGGGTCACAAAGAAAGGGGGACTCACATTCAGCCTGAAAATGGTGAAGACTCCTCCGCTGGTTCATATTGATTTTGACTTTTGACCTTTTCGGTGTCATGACAAAGAACAAGAGAGAAAACAGTGGTTAGGGAGAGTGATTTTCGCATTAGTCTTGTTCTGGGCTGGGGATTTAGCTCAGTGAAACTATGCCTACCTTGGAAGCACAAGGGCCCGAGTTTGAATGCTGGTACCACACACAATACACACACACACACACACACACACACAATAACAAAACAACAGTAGTCTTGTCCCATCATTAGTTTAATGGGCATTAGTTACTTACCAACACTCTTATTAAATCGAATGTGGTAGATAGTAGTGGCTTGGCACAAAACTTCTTTAGCACACAGGCTAGACTACATTGGCCAGCCCTTTGGGTGAACAGTGGCCATGTAACTTGAGTTCTAGCTGATGGATATGGGCAGAAGTGATATGTGTTCTCAGCCTAGATTAAAAATCTCCCACCTGATTCTTCTCGCTCTATCTCTTTCCCTGCTTTCCTGCTGGATGTTGCTATGGGAATCTTCATGATAAAGAAGGCAGTACTTCTATCAGTGTTCCTGAATGACATGCCTCTTGCTGCCTCCCCTGCCCCCAGTCCTCTATTCTAAATTGCTGATTGGGCTTTATACATGGAAAACAAACTTATTTTTTAAAACCCCTGAGATTTCAGGGTTTATTTATTGCAGCAACTTTCATTAACTGATGCATCTGATTGTACCCTTCTGGCCCCGGTTTTGGTATGTCTTATTCTGTCATTGGAAGGTGGGATGAGGTCAGTTAGGCATCTTGTCTCTCTTGAGATCATATGAGAAGCCAAGTTCAGATAATCTAAGAAAACTGTAATTCATTATGGTCACACTGAGATGTTCATTATTCAAAGTGGAGTTACTTGAGAACAGGAAGCTCCATCAGAGCCACCCACTCCTTTTATGCCAAACCATGTCACCAGGACCTTCGCATTGTATGAGGTCAATACTTAAAAGTGCTAGACTTTCTGGGGTCAAATCTTACCTCTGACCTCAACAAGGTATTTAATTATTGTGCTTGAGTTTCCTTATTTATAAAGGGCAGGACCTATTATAATAATACCAGTCAGTGCATGTAAAACAGATGCCTGGAATATATCTGACACATTGTAAGAATTAAGAAAATTTTAGTCATTACTACAGACCAGCATTGTCTAATAGAATGTTTTGTTAATAGTGCAAATGTTCTATATCTATGCTATTTGCAATTGCCACCAATCATATGAGACTATCAAGCACTTGAAACATAACTAGGGAACTGAATTTTTTTTGTTTTTAGATATAATGAAGCCCAAATTACTTTATTTTTTAGCTTTTTCTTTTTAATTGGTACATTTTATTGGTACATTATATATACACATCGCAACTACACTCAACTTTGAGAATTTGTACCAGTATATGACACAACTTAATTCTCATTTTTCCCCTTCCCCTACCCACCCTACCTCCCCTGCCCCTATATACACAGCACTGTTTCCTTTTTTTACCATCAATTTTTTTCTTTCTTCATTATTTATCCCTAAACCCCATTTCCCTTTGAATATTTACTATTTTACATATCAATCATGCATTTTAGAACATATTTATGATTTCAGTTTCTCATACCAGAGAAAATATATGATATTTACACATCTGTGACCTATTTATTTCACTTATGAGTATGTTCTGAAGGTACGTCCATTTGAGTATAAATGACTCAATCTCATCATTCTTTATGGCAGAGTAATACTCCATTTTATAAAAACTACATCTTCTTTATCCAGTCTAGAGTTGATGAGCATTTGGATTGTTTCCAAAATTTAGCTATCACAAACTGAGCTGCCATAGACATGGGTGCATGTAAGGCATTGTGATATGAATCTTGTAATTTTTGTTTTTGAGACAGGGTCTTGCTTTGTAGTTCAGGCTGACCCTGAGTTCACTATGTAGCCCAGGCAAGACTCAAACTCAGCAATCCTCCTGTCTCTGCCCCCTGAGTGCTGGGATTACAGGTGTGAGCCACCTCGCCCAGCACTGTGGTATGCAGTATTGATTGCTGGTGGGTGTGAATCACCACACCCAGCACTGTATGTGGTTACTGGGGATCAAACTCAGGACTTTGCACTTGTAAGGCAGGCACCAGAACCAGAGCTAAATCTCCGGCCCAAATCTTGTAATTCTTTTGTTTATATCCCCAGCAGGGGAATAGCAGGGTCAAATGAGACCTAAAACTAATTTTTTGAGGAATCTGCTCTGTTAGGATCTAAGGGAAAGTTGAGCAGTGGTAGGTCTGATAGCTCCCTCATCCTATTGAGGTGATGCAGCTGATAGTTTCCAGTGTGTGCAAGCCACACAAATAGCCACTGCTCCACATCTGCCCAGATTTCCCATAAGTTTTCTTGTGTCCCATATTCACCAGAAACCAGAGGAAAGAGAATTCTGGGAAATATAGTTAGCCTAGCCAGGGTGATACAATATACAACCACCATACATACTAGAAAGCTAATAAGCTAAGAATTTAGTATGTGTTAATTTTAAATCAAATATGATGCTAACATCTTCCAAGGTTCTATATAATTGTTTCAGTTCTACATTTAGACCAAAGATAATATGGAAGTTTTTCCAGCCAGCTAACATTATGTTTGATAAGAGTTTGAGTATTTTTAAAATTTTTCTTCATATATGTATGGTTTAAAATTGTTTTCCACATAAACCTATATTAGAGTTATAAAAAGAAAAAAATAATATTATGTTGTAAAAGCCAGACCTTGATCCTTAGGGAGATTGTACATCTTACTTGAGTGTAATCAAATGAGATCATGATTAGCTATGCCTTCCAATTTCTTCCTTGAAACTTTACCTGGCCTTAACTTTGTACAAGATTGTATAAAACATGATTTGTGGTTGTCAGATCTCCTGAAGCCCTCTGTCTCTCTCCTGTGTTTCCAAAGTGATCTCATTTTGAAAATCAGAAGTAAATAATATAAAGAGAAAAACAGAAGTGGAAGTCTTAAACCTAGAAGGAAGAAATCATTTTCAGATAAGTCACTGGGAAAGAAAAAGAGTATCACCATATTAGTTACTGACATGAGCTGTATTTACTTTAGCAACAATACCCATAAGGTATATCCTGTTATGATTAGCTTCTTCCCTAGGTCCAGATGGAATCACTGAGTGCCTAGGTTGTCAAAGGCCCTGAGTTTAAAATGGGGATAACTTACTTCATATGGTTGTTTTAAGGACTAAATGCTTATTAGTTTGTATGGTTTAAAATTGCTTATTAATTAAATAAATTTAATAAAATCACTTATTAATTAAAAATATACTTCCTTTTGGGGCTACTGTTCTCGAAAAAAACTATGAGAATGTGCCCACAATTCAAATTTGGATTTGAATTATGGACACTCCAGAATGCAACTTGTAGTCCCTTGGGAGAGGAGCAATCCATGATCCATGAGATAGTCTGCATCAATCCTGGGAGGTAAAGGACTGAGAAGATGGGGATGGATAGTGTGTGAGGGTAGAGGAAGAAAAGAGTCAAGGCTGGGATCAAGAATACTTTCATCTCCTTCTCATTTTGGCCAAAACCTACCTAGAATTGCTTACCATTTACTCTTTGGGAAGTTGCATCAACTAAGAGATGAAGTTTTCTTTAGTGATGTCATTATTAATCTTTTAATAAATGTTATGTAAGAGTACTTATTGAGCAGTGTGATGTGAGATGATCACAGCTCAAGTAAACATGTTTCAGATGTGCCAAATTAGAAATGTTATTATTAACATTTTTGGTTATGTAGAAAAATCTGAAAATGAAGTTAGTTTCTGGAAGAGTATCTGTTGTCCCAACCCCTGAAGAACCAGTATAATAACAACAAAAAAATTGTTTTATTTGAAGTTCCTATATAAGAGTACCTAGGCGTGTTGGCTTGTTTTTAATCATCTCTCTATGGAATAGTAATTTAATCCAAAGGAGGACTGCCACTAGAGAACAAGTTTTAGTTGGGCCTAAAATATTCACACAAGGGAATGTGGTTTACTCTTTTTATATCTACTCCAAAAGGCAAAGCTTTTATTTTCCCCATCCAACTTGGGGGCAGCTATGTTGAAAGTAGAGGCTCCTTAGCATTAACCACAGTTAGTTTTAAAACAACCGTGTCACAGTTGAAGTCTTACATTTACCACAGTGTCAAATGGTGGAGAGAAAGGTGAAAAAATCAGAAATGCTTAAACATGTCCTTCCATGACTTGGGTAGAAGTAGTTTATTTGGAAGGTATCTTAGTTACTTTTCTTGTTCTTGGGGCAAAATACCTGACACCCAAGTGAAAGAAGAAAATATTTATTTAGCTCACAATTTATAGCGGTTTTAATCCAGAGTCACCTGCTCCAGGGAAAGGAGGCATGGGAGAGGGGCATCACAGAGGAAAAACAGTCCATGGCAGGCAGAAGCAGCAAGCTGCAAGTGAAGCAACAGCCCTCTTTCTGTCCTTTGTTTTCTACTAGGCTACCTGCCCTTAGGGTGGGAGCACTCACATCCAGAGTGGGGCTCCGTTAATCCTAGCATCACATCTTTGATCCCAGCATTACACACCTTAGATGCAGCCACCACAGAAAGCCTCACTTAGGATGGTATGAGACTTTGCAGGAGCATCTAGATATAAGCCATGACAGAAGGTGATCACAGAAATGATCAAGGTAGCAGTGAGAGGACATTAACAAAACAAGGATGCCAGGCATGGTGGCTCATACCTGTAATCCCAGCACTCAGGAGGCAGAGGCAGGAGGATTGCTGAGTTTGAGGCTTGCCTGGGCTACATAGTGAGGTCAGGGCCAGCCTGAACTTTATAGTTCAGATATTGTCTCCAACTCCCCCCCCCAAAAAAAAAAAGAAAACAGGAAGAGCCAGGAATGGGTATGTCATTGAAATCACTGTTTTAAGCAGTGTTTCAGTCATAATTGCTGAATTTTGGTTATTTTTTTATATGTACTTGAATGCACATTTTAGTGTACATTTGTAAGATCTGTTAAATAATCTCTCCACTGGATTGGCAGTCATAACTATTCCTCCTCACTTCAAATTCTGAGTAATAGTCATCCAGGAAGTGTTTTCAAGTCTTCATGAACTCTGCATAGATCTTTTTGTCTTGTTATTCTCAGGTCATTTCCGCATTTTTACCTTGGCTGTTTTGTATTGGAGAGACCTAGGCTTTTGCCATATTTTCTGCGTCCTCTTGCCACCTGGCTTCCAGCTAGGCTTGGTGAGTAGGTGGCAGTGACAGGACATTGGGGTACAGGAAGAAAGGAGAAATTGAAGTATTTCTCCCCCTATCTGATTGACTGGCATCTCTAATAATAGCTGTGTCCCCTCATTGCTTTTGATCTCAGTGCGTACGTAGATTTTCCTCTGTGGTCTCAGCTCCTGCTATGTGGCCCTGTTCTCTGGGATTTGGTACCTTTACCTCTCTCCTTCCTGCAGCTCTAGAAGAAGCAGCAGCTTTCTGCTATTGTTTGCTTCTGAATTGCTCCAGCCCTTCACCTTTGTGTTATTTCTCTGTATCAGATTACTATTCTTGAACTACCTGTCATGGGTTTGGGACATGACTCCCAACTGACAGAGATTTATCTTTCTCTTTCTTCCTTCCTTTTTTCCCCCCTGGGGTTTACCTAAGATCTATGCATCATGTTACATCTTGAGCTTTTAAGAACATTTTCATTTTTTTTAATTGAATTCTTTATTGGTACAATTTATATACATCTCAAAATCACATATAACATTGGGAAATTTGTACCAGTATATGCCACAAGTTAATTCTCATTTTTACCCATATCCCTACCCACTCCCCCCTCCTCCCCCCTTATACATGCTCTTTTATTTTCTTTCTGAATCATATTTATTCCTTCCCCTCATC
>PVIC010042099.1:0-15947 GCA_004025085.1 Thryonomys swinderianus | reverse complement strand
GACAGGGTCTCGCGTTGTAGTTCAGGCTGGCCCTGAGCTCACTATGGTGCCCAGGCAAGCCGCCGCGAACTCAGCAATCCTCCTGTCTCTGCCTCCCGAGTGCTGTGATTACAGGCGTGAGCCACCACGCCCGGCATTGTGGTATGCGGTGTTGATTGTTGGTGGGCGTGTCTCCACACCCAGCATTATATGTGGTTACTGGGGATCGAACTCAGGACCTTGCGCTTGCAAGGCAGGCGCCGGAACCACTGAGCTAACCCTCCGGCCCTATAGTATTCTTTTTTGATTTAAGTCGTGATTAGGTGTGTTAACTGCTAGGTCACCAAGCTATAAAAGTGTAACTGGTTTGCTTTTCTGTAGATGTGTTACATTTTAACTTTTTAAAGTTTGGAGATTTTGAAAGTATTAAAGTTTAACAGTTTTTCAAAGTCCTTAAATACCTGCAATTGAAATTTTATCTTTTTTAATAAGATTTAGCATAAACATGAAAAAGTCTTATTGAGCATCTTGGTGCTCAACTGTAATCTGAACTACTTGGAGGCTAAGGTAGGAGGATCCCAAGTATGAGGCCAACCCTGGGAAGTTTAGCTACACTTCTCAAAACAGAATTTTGTGGTGGGCTCAGTGGTAGAGCGCTTGGCTACCATACATCAGGCTCTGGGCTCAATCCCAGTGCTATAAAAAAACATAATGAAAATCTCTTAAATGTTGTCTGCTTCTTTTGCTTACCCATACTATGTCATACTACATGAGTTGTGTAGGGGAGTATATTTGTATTTTTTCACTACTTTAACTCCTATTTATCTCTTTCTGTTCTTACAGATGTGGAGAGACTATCCCCAAAAGAGAACAGTTTAATGACCTCTCCATTGACCTTCCTCGTAGGAAAAAGCCACTCCCTCCTCGCTCAATTCAGGATTCTCTTGATCTTTTCTTTAGGGTAAGTAATACCTTTGGCATTTTCACATAACTATATTTTATATATCATAGATAATTGTGTTTTAAGTTGGTTTTTTAAGGCGGAATTTCAACCAAATTACTGCAGGGAAAACAAAAGTATAAATATTTCTTTTATGAAGCTTGATAAATCTGATTGTAACTCACTGAAGAAGAAAACTGATTACTTAAATTATATCTTTAACTCAACAGCAGCTATTTTAGACAAGCTTAGAAATGGTTCATTATTTGTAAAAACTATTTGAAGTGACATGCTAAAATTTGTTATCATAAATTAAAATTGTTAATACTGTATAAGTTGGCATGTTAAGAGCTAAAGAATAGAAAAATAACTCTGCTTTTCTTTAGGTTATATGTGCCCTGATACGAATAGAAGGGAAGAATCATACTTATCCAAAGCTGTAGATAAATATTTGTGTCTGTGAGGTACTCTCAGAGGTATTCAGAAAGTTTCTGAGCCCTACTCAGACCTGTTATGTAGCAAACCTTATAACTGGTGCAAATTTGCCAGGATCCCTCTTCATCTATATGTGGGTGGTCCTTGTTTTGTTGTTGGCAGATTGGCACTATTGTCTTCCTAAGGTTTAAAAAAAAAAAATCTGTTACTTAAATGATGAGTGTTTTGCTCTGCCCAACTTAAATATTGTGCTTTTTTCTTTATCATTCACTATTATTTCTATAATTCTCATAGGCTTAAAATTATTCTTTGTGTCTTTATCCCATTTTTTTTAAGGATTTCTTGTTTCAGTTTTCTCTAGGTAATGATATCCACCCCAAACTTTGGTCCTTTTAGAGCAGTTATCCTTAGTGGGCTGTCACCAGAAGATTGATTTCCATTATAAGAAAGAGGTAGAGTTACACCTAACAGACCAGAAACTCCGCATAACCTGAAGGTGATCTTATCTGTGCTACAGCCACATGTTAAAATCTAGATGCTATCTTGGCAACAGTTCATGTGTACCCATGAGGAAAAGTGAGAATCTGGTACTTCAAGAGCCTGTCATAAGTTGAGATGTTTCCTTGTGAAGACAGAATTAAGAATTCTGAAATAGGATATAACTATTTTAAAGATTAAGTCTTACTTTGGTAATTCTGCTGGCTCAGAACACAAAAGTTTAAACCGATTCACATTTAGCCATTCCACTGAACTAGTAAGGTTAGAGAAGATTGTTTGCATGTAATGAATTAATGCTGGTTCAGTTTCATTATTTTTTCCGCTTGTCTTTTTATAGGCAGAAGAACTTGAGTATTCTTGTGAAAAATGTGGTGGGAAGTGTGCTCTTGTCAGACACAAATTTAACAGACTTCCCAGGTAAATTTAAAATGTTTTTTAAAAGTACTTAGAAATGTGAATAAAGCTCACTAGGATAGACTAGGAGGTTACTAGAACAATAAAGGAGGCTAACAAAGCTGAAATGGGTAAAGCATACAGGATGGAGAGATAGAATGCCCTTGTATAAAAAGGAAAGGGCTTTAAGGCCAGAGATTCAGTTCAGTGGTTCTGGCGCCTGCCTCGCAAGCCCAGGATCCTGAGTTTGATCCCCAGTAACCACATACAACGTTGGGTTTGGTGGCTCAGGCCCACCAGCAATCAACACCACATACCACAGTGCCGGGTGTGGTGCCTCACGCCTGTAATCCCTGCACTCAGGAGGCAGAGACAGGAGGATTGCTGAGTTCCAGGCTTGCCTGGGCTACATAGTGAGCTCAGGCCAGCCTGAACTACAAAGCAAGACCCTGTCTCAAAAAAAAAAAAAAATGGCTTTGGAATGATAAACAGCAAA
This sequence comes from Thryonomys swinderianus, assembly GCA_004025085.1. NCBI lineage: Eukaryota > Metazoa > Chordata > Mammalia > Rodentia > Thryonomyidae > Thryonomys > Thryonomys swinderianus. Next base: position 13,206 of record PVIC010042099.1, on the reverse strand, counting down.
AGGTTCTTGATTCCTAAGGAGATGGCAATAAGAAGATGGAGCTAGTGAGGCCTAACCCTCTTGCATTTCTCACTGTCAGTAAAAATCTACAGATACACACGTGTGTGCATGAAAATAAAACAGACTGCATTTTGTGTATTTCTTTTTTCTTCTAAGTTAGTAAATTTCCTGTAATAGGCAGTTCAGACTTGGGAATAAATTAACTTATATTTTATTACTGCTGTATGGACAAACATAAAATGAAGCTGGTTACAAAAAATTACATTGCATCGGGAGGCAGAGACAGGAGGATTGCTGAGTTCGCGGCGGCTTGCCTGGGCAACATAGTGAGCTCAGGGCCAGCCTGAACTACAAAGCGAGACCCTGTCTCAAAAAGCAAAAAAAAGAAAAAATTACATTGCAGTTATAGTGCAGCTTTTAGTTCTTTCCAAGAATAGTCTCAGCCACAAAAAAAGATTATTATTCTCATGAATTATTTATGTGGCACTTTGCTTGCAGTACTTTGCTTTTCTTCTATTAGCTTCAGTTTGAGTAAATGTGGAGTTTCGGGAACCTAGCCCCCAGAGACTAGTTCTTTGACATTCTGTAATCTACTCCTTTCTAGAAAACAAATTTTTAAAAAAGAAATCACTTTATGAATCATAGCTTATATTTTTAAAAATTAATTTTAGTGGGGCCAGAGGGTTAGCTCAGTGGTTCCAGCGCCTGCCTCGCAAGCGCAAGGTCCTGAGTTTGATCTCGGGTAACCACATATAATGCTGGGCGTGGAGACACACCCACCAGCAATCAACACCACATACCACAATGCAGGACGGGTGGCTCACGCCTGTAATCCCAGCACTTGGGAGGCAGAGACAGGAGGATTGCTGAGTTCGCGGCGGCTTGCCTGGGCACCATAGTGAGCTCAGGGCCAGCCTGAACTACAAAGCGAGACTCTCAAAAAGCAAAAAAAAAAAAAATTTAATTTTAGTGATATACTTTTGATATACATGATAAGGAAATACACAGAATTTGTACCTGAACATAATATATCCTAATTCTTTCTCCCCCCATTCCCCTCCATTCACCTACCCCATTTGCAAAAGCTTTGTTTACATTTTTTCCTTCTACTTTTTTTCCCTTCTTTCCCTTCCTCCATCCTCTTCCCTTGTACTCCTTTCCATTTGAACATTTTCTTCCTACTTCCCAGTATCCATCATTCATTTTAATCCTTATTTACCCTTCGGGTTTCTCACACAAGAGAAACAATGCAATATTTAAACATGTGTGTCCAGTTTATTTCACTTAAGATTATGTTCTCAAGGTACATCCATTTTCCTAAAAATGTGCCAAGTCTATCTTTTTTATGGTCATGTTGTTCCCTGTTATATATAAAAACCATGTTTTCTTTATTCATTTATTTGTTGATAGGCGTCTCAGCTGTTTACAAGACTTAGCTTTACAAATTGTGCTGCTGTAAGCATGTGTGTGTGTATATCGTTATGGTATGATGCTTTAACTCCTTTTAAGGGAGGTACTGGGGATTGAACACAGGACCTTGTGGTTGGTGAGACAGGCATGGTGCCACTGAGCTAAATTTCCCAGATGCTTTTGACTCGCTCCAGAAGATACCAAGAAGAGGAATAGCTGGGTTAAATGGAACCTCTAGTTTTAGCTTTTTTGAGGAATCTCCATACTGATTTCCATTTTGATTGTACCAGTTTACACTCCTAGTCAACACTGGAGAAGGGTTCCTTTGTCCTCACATCCTCACCAGCATTTGTTACTGGTTGATGTCTTGATTGCAGCCACTCTTTCTGGAGTGAGATGGAATCTCAGTGTTGTTTTAATGTGGATTTTTCGGATGACTGATGATGAATATTATTTCTTATATTTATTTGCTGTTGGAGCTTCTGAGAAGTATATTCATTTCAGATGCCCATTTTTAGTTTAGGTCTTTAAATTTGGATGAGTCTGGTTTTGTTGTTGTTGTTTCCTAGGTTCTTTATTACTCTGAATATTTTTGTCTGAGGAATGTCTGAGTTTTTTTCCCCACTCTGTGGGTTGGCTCTTCACTCTGTTGGTGGTTTCTTTTACTATGAAAAGCCTTTTAATATGATGTAATCCTAGTTGCTTATTCTTTACAGTATTTCCTATGTGATCAGGGTTTTGTTCATACAGTCTTTGCCTAGACTATACTTTTTACTTTAAAGACTGCATTTGTGAGTGTTACGAAGCAAGAAAAAGGCAGGAAGAAAACTTGAGGTGAAGGACTGGCTGTTATCAGATGTCACTAAGGAAATTCAAGTGCAATTAAAAAGACTTATTTGGCTAGTTTTTGTGGCACACATCTATAATCCCAGCACTCAAGAGGCTGAGGCAGGAAGGTCTCCATTGATTTGAGTCTACATAGATTTGAGTCTAGCCTGAGCTACATACAAGTTTGAGGCCAGCCTGAAATACATAGAAAGACCCTATCTCAAAAAAGTAAATAACGAAAAATCTTGTTTGATATTACAATTTAGGTGCTTCTTCTCTTTCCTAATCTCAAACTGTTTAGTTTTTCAAATTAAAAATATATGTTAAGGGCTGGAGATTTAGCTCTGTGGTTCCAGCGCCTTCCTAACAAGCATACAGTCCCCCATTCAATCCCTGGAAATCACATATAACATCGGGTATGGTGACTGATGCCCAGCAGCAGTCAGTACTACACATCATAATCCTGGGTGTGGTGGCTCACACTTGTAATCCCAACAGTCAGAAGGCAGAGGCAGGAGGATTGCTGAGTTCAAGGCTTGCCTGGGCTACATAGTGGGCTCAGGGCCAGCCTGAACTACACAGTGAGACCCTGTCTTAAAAAAAAAACAAAACAGGGCCAGAGGGTTAGCTCAGTGGTTCCGGTGTGGTGCCTGCCTCTCAAGTGACAAGCGCAAGGTCCTGAGTTTGATCCCGGTAGCCACATACAATGCTGGGCGTGGTGGTTTATGCCTGTAATCCCAGCACTCAGGAGGCAAAGACAGGAGGATTGCTGAGTTTGAGGCTTGCCTGGGCTACACAGTGAGCTCAGGAACAGCCTGAACAACAAAGGGAGACCCTATCTCAAAAAAAAACATGTTAAGGAGAATTTTACTTTTTTCTATTAGATCATGCATTAAAACTGAATTTACTTCAAACTTACCCAAAATGGAAGGTTCTGTATCTTACATGATTAGTCTTGTCCTGTTTTTGTTCTTTTTAAAATCCAAAGCCATGCTAGTTTTGTTTTGTTTTGTTTTGTTTGTTTATTTATTTATTTTGCTTTTTGAGACAGGGTCTCGCTTTGTAGTTCAGGCTGGCCCTGAGCTCACTATGGTGCCCAGGCAAGCCGCCGCGAACTCAGCAATCCTCCTGTCTCTGCCCCCAGAGTGCTGGGATTACAGGCGTGAGCCACCAGGTCCATTGTTGGTGGGCGTGTCTCCACACCCAGCATTGTATGTGGTTACCGGGATCGAACTCAGGACCTTGCGCTTGCGAGGCAGGCACCGGAATCACTGAGCTAACCCTCTGGCCCTGTTTTGTTTTGTTTTTTTAATGAGGAAATCAAACTCAGGACATTTTGCTTGCCAGGCAGGCACAGCACTACTAAGCTAAATCCTCAGCCCAGCCATTCTACATTTATTCTTGAGGGACTTGACATCGTTATTAAATCTGTTCAATTGTAATATGCCTTATCTTTACAAGTAAGTTGTTCTGACTACCTCCTGTTTCATATTACCTTTTATTTTGATTAGGATTATTGTGAAATTTGTTTAAATGTTTTAATTGTTTCTATCAGTTCACATCACTTGGATACTTGTCTGTCACATTGTGAGTTTGAAAACCATGAATACTTTTTAAAAGAGAAGTACAGGGCCGGAGGGTTAACTCAGTGGTTCCGGCGCCTGCCTCGCAAGCGCAAGGTCCTGAGTTCGATCCCCGGTAACCACATACAATGCTGGGCGTGAGATTCACGTCCACCAACAATCAACACCGCATACCACAATGACGGGCGTGGTGGCTCACGCCTGTAATCCCAGCACTCAGGAGGCAGAGATAGGAGGATTGCTGAGTTTGGGGGTGGGGGGGCTTGCCTGGGCTCCATAGTGAGCTCAGGCCTAGCCTGAACTACAAAGCAAGACCCTGTCTTAAAAAAAAAAAAAAAAAAAAAAAAAAGAGAAGTACACTTGATACCTTAGCAAATTTTTTTGTTTTGTTTTTTTGAGACAGGGTCTCACTTTGTAGTTCAGGCTGGCCCTGAGCTCACTATGGAGCCCAGGCAAGCCTTGAACTCAGCAATCCTCCTGCCTCTGCCTCCTGAGTTCTGGGATTACAGGTGTGATCCACCACACCCAGCATTGTGGTATGTGGTACTGATTGCTGGTGGGCATCCCTCACCACACCTGGCATTGTTGTATAGAGATTGAACTCGGGACCTTGCACTTGCAAACCAGACACCAGGACTACTGAGCTAAATCCCTAGCCCAAGTATTGTTTTTATTTGTACCTAGCCCTGTACCTGGTACATTGCTGGTATTCAGTAAATGTAGTTTTTTAAAAGTTATTTTTTAATCAGTGAATTTTAACTTTATAAAATGTGGATGTCAGTGTGCTGACAATAAACATACTTTGAAGAATTTTTAGTTTAGCCAAATGTATTCTTTAAATAAGGATTTCTCTCATGGTTAGTCAGAATGATCGCTCTTAATCTGTAAGAGAGCTACCTGTGTTTTCTGTATCTGTAGAATAACCATCTCCTGTTTTTCAGGGTCCTCATTCTTCATTTGAAACGATACAGCTTCAATGTGACTCTCTCACTTAACAACAAGATTGGGCAGCAAGTCATCATTCCAAGATACCTGACCCTGTCATCTCATTGCACTGAAAATACAAAACCACCTTTTACTCTTGGCTGGAGTCCACATACTACAGCGTAAGTCCTTAAGAGGCAGTGTCTTTTCCTTCCCTTTTGAAATAGGCTTCAGCAACCTATCAAAAGAAAGACTGAGCTGCATAACATGACTACCAGATAGAATCAGATCAAGATTTTTATTTTGGAATCTTAATGTGAAATCACTGCCTGATTGAAATAATTGAAGAAAATGTTTATAGGAAATTCTTCCAAGTACGTTAGCTGTCTTTTTTTTTTTTTTTTTTTTTTTTTGAGACAGGGTCTCACTTTGTAGTTCAGGTTGGCCCTCAGCTCACTATGTAGCCCAGGCAAGCCTGGAACTCAGCAATCCTCCTGCCTCTGCCTCCCGAGTGCTGGGATTACAGGTGTGAGCTACCACACCCAGCACTGTGGTATATGGTATTGATTGCTGGTGGGCGTGAGTTGCCACACCCAGCATTCTATGTGGTCACCGGATTGAACTCAGGACCTTATGCTTTCGAGACAGGCACCGGAACCACTAAGCTAAATCTCCAGCCCTAGCTGTCTTTCTTAATAAGGTACATTGTAGGAAGTCCTCTTGCTTTTTTAGACCACTGGAAGGTTTGAGTGATTATAAAAATCACTTAGAGGGCCGGAGGGTTAGCTCAGTGGTTCCGGCTCCTGCCTTGCAAGCACAGGGTCCTGAGTTCAATCCCATAAATGCTGGGCATGGTGACTCACACCCACCAGCAATCAGCACCACATACCACAGTGCGGGCATGGTGGCTCATGCCTATAATCCTAGCACTCGGGAGGCAGAGACAGGAGGATTGCTGAGTTCGAGGCTTGCCTGGGCTACATAGTGAGCTCAGAGCTAGCCTGAACTACAAAGCGAGACCCTGTCTCAAAAAAAAAAAAAAAAGAATCACTTAGATACTAAGGTGTTCTTCCCTGAAGTGCTATATCAGTAGATCTGAGATATCACTTGGGAATCACTATCTCTAATAAAGGCCTCAGCTGACTCTTTGGAACATTGCAAATTTGAGAAGCCATATAGTACACTTGATCTTAGCCAAAAGGCCGAGAAGCGATGAGAAGCCATATAGTAAATTTGCTGGAGCCCCCAAAATAGATTGTTCATTCATAAATGTAAGTTATCAACAATGTAAAGCATTTCAGGGCTTCCAAGAAGCTTTTCAAAGATCAAGTAACCTTGGGCTGGAGATTTAGCTCAATGGTTCTGCTGTCTGCCAGGCAAGTGCAAGGTCCCTGGTTCATCCAGTAACCAAATACAATGATAGGATATTGGGTGTGGTGACTCAGGCCCACCAGCAATCAGTACCACACCCTACAATGCTGGGCGTGGTGACTCACACTTGTAATCCCAGCATTTGGGAGGCAGAGGAAGGAGGATTGCTGAGTTTAAGGCTTGCCTGGGCTACATAGTGAGCTCAGGGCCAGCCTGAACTCCAAAGTGAGACCCTGTCTCAAAAAAAAAAAAAAAAAAGATAACTTTGCCTTTAGGCTTAACACATCATGTTACTGTGACATTTTAGGATTTCTTTGAAGGGCAAGCTCTTTTCTACATACTTGTATTACTTTGGAACCAAATGCTATGATTCTTTTCTGTACTTAAACACTAGTATGATAAAAGACTAAAGGTCCAAGGGCCGGAGATTTAGCTCAGTGGTTCCAGCACCTGCCTAGCAAGCACAAGGTCCCTGGTTCAATCTCTAGTAACAGTATGCAACAATATCGTGTGGTGACTCATGCCCACCAGCACTCAGCACCACATACCACAATGCCAGGTATGGTGGCTGATGCCTGTAATCCCAGCACTCAGGAGGCAGAAGCAGGAGGATTGCTGAGTTTGAGGTTTGCCTGGGCTACATAGTGAGCTCAAGACCAGCCCGAATGACAAAGTGAGACCCTGTCTCAAAAAAAAAAATGAAAGACTAGAAAGACTAAAGGTCTGGAGTCTAAAACTTTAGAGAGGAGAAGAAGTTGTGAGATTTTTGTCCATATCCCTAATATTGCATAGGGGATCCAAGGACATTAAGTGATTTTCCTAAGATCATACAATTAGTAACTGAAAAAGGCTAATCTCTTGGCAAAGGTGGAATAATAGACATTTTAGAAAGTGAATGAACATTTGCCAACATGAATTGACACAGTTTTGAAAAATGTATTTCCCTTTGGATTTATAATTATGTAAGATTACACTACAAGTCCTCAAGGGTCCACTAAAAAAAAGTATATGCTTGGAGAGTCTCAATATTTTGAGTTCTTTTTTTTCCTTTGGAGTGAATGTTTTGGGTGATGCAAACTGTCCTCCACTGGTTGAGTTTTTCCTCATCCTGGCTGCAGTACTGAATTACCATCTGTAGGATCTCTGTTCACAAGCCTAAACCAGACTCTGATTCTACAATTTAATTGAACCAATTCCTGGCTTGTACATAGGGAAAAATAACAGGTGGCTGTCAATATTAAGTTAGGTAATATGTGTTTAGTTCTTACTGTAGTGCTTGACATTTAGTAAGTCCTCAATAAATGAGAGCTATTACTGTTTTGTTGTTTAAAAGAATTGAAACAAGGTAATTTCTCCCAAGCTGTTCTTTTCATGTGCATTACACTTAACTTCATTCTCAAAGCTCTTTCTTTTGATTATTAGATCAAGAAGAGCCCAGAGATAATATTTTATTTTCTCTCTTGGCTTCTATTACTAGTAATTTATAAGTATTTTAATTGTTTTTCAAGAAGATGTATATGTTGTGGCACAAAGTAATTCATTTTATAAGTTAAATATGTGTCTTTAATAATGTAATTGTATACATTACGTATTTTCTAATTTTCTGATAGTTCTAGACCATTGAAAGCCTCTCAAATGGTGAATTCCTGCATCACCAGCCCTTCTACACCTTCAAAGTGAGTTATATTTCTTGTATACCCAAAGTTCATATTTTTAAGGATTTGGCTTATCCTGATCTCTAAGATTACCCCCCCTTTATTCTTCTTTTTGCATGATAATAACACTGTATTACCCATACTTTAGAATTTTCCTAATCTCATTTAGAATATAACCTAGAATATTGTAAGTTTCTCATAATAAAAGAAGTTCAGACAAGTCTTTCAATATTTTAAAAGTTATTTGATAGTATAAAATGTTTTATCCTAAAACTCTAAAAATTGACCAAGGATAAGTGATTTTAAGGATTAAAGGGGTAAAATGGCCATCTTAAGCACCTTTCTCCAAAGATAGGCATGGGAAGCCAAACCTTTTATATTTTGCTAGTCAAACTGAGGCTTACTGTGTCTGACACTGAACAAGAGAACTTCTGAAATGAGTTAGGAAAGCAACACTGGATTTCCTGCAACCACATAAACTGGAAATTCAGCTGTTCTGTGTTCTGTTTTTCTTTTTTTTAAGACCTAAATTCATCCTAGGAGGGAAGTGATTGATTTTTTTTTTAATTATACCTCCTTCCTAAGATTTTGCTACAGTCACAGTTCCTGATTAGACAATTCCAATTGACTTGGTTGTCACTTGATTTTTTTAAATTTGTTTTTCTAAAATTTTGATGTCCCAGGGGCTGGAAATTTAGCTCAGTGGTTCCAGCGCCTGCCTATCAAGTGCAAGGTCCTTGGTTCGATCCCAGTAACCACATACAACAATACTAGGCATGGTAACTGACACCCACCAGCAATCAGTACCACACACCACAGTGCCGGGCGCAGTGGCTCATTCCTGTAATCCCAGCACTCAGGAGGCAGAGGCAGGAGGATTGCTGAGTTAGAGGCTAGCCTGGCCTACATAGTAAGTTCAGGACCAGCCTGAACTACAAATCAAGACCCTGTGTTTAAAAAAAAAAAAAAAAAGAATTTGGTGTCCCAAAGTACTTTTAGAGAGACATTTTTGTTGGTTAAGGGCTCTGGGGGGGTGGCTTATATAATCATAAAATGACGTTTGGGAACTGCTGTTTTCTTTTCCTCCTGTTAATTATTTTTCAGTGCAATTAAAACCAGATGACTAACATGACTAGAAATCTGAAATGATACCGATATGAATACTCTTGCCCGTTCTCAAGATACAAATGAGCAATACCACTTGGCTGCTTAGAAAGTGAGCAAGTGATGCATTTACAAGATGAATATTTTTCATTGCTACAGGCAAGCTGCCTTCTGTAAATATAGTAATTATTAATGGAATGCACTCGTTATGTACCAAATCACTATAGTTGCAAGAAACAGATAGTTTCATTAGACATCATTATACCTTGGCATGGTCATCTGTTCTCCAGGGTCTATTGATACGAGAATTTGACAGTTGGTCAGTAAAGGATGATTAGGCCCTAGAAGACCCATCATGCCGATCAAATTTAAAAGAGGCTGAATTATGAACCGTAATACCATTGGTTCTACTGCAATGTCTTTTGTCACATTTGACCCTGGTAAAATAAAAACCAGGTGTCATTCTGTTCACCGAAGTATTTACCTGGATAAGTTGATATGTTCAAGTTTGCTTGGTGAGCACTAAATTAGAAATAAGGAATTAAGATAACTAATTGGCCATTTCTGAGTTATACCATGAACCCTTTGGAACACGTAACAGGAGGCTGTTTAAGTGTTTAGGCTGGAGTGCAGTGATATCCCAGCTAATCCAGCCACAGATTACGTGTGGGCTTCTCACTGACCACTGCCTCTTTTCTTTGATCTCTGCTGCTGCTGTGCAGTCCTCCTGATTTTCATTGTGGCCTCTTACTTCCTGGTGCCATCACTCCATGTGTTTATTTACAGTTTTCACATTTAGATTAATTGCGTTTTTCATAATTCCATTTTATGTTTTTTTTTAACTATAGCACATGAATTTATTTTAACTTTTATCCAAGAAAGTTCTTGTTCTTTGGCGTTTACCTCTTTTCCTTTAGTTTATTTTCAGCTCACTGAGAAGACACAGTAACACCTTACTTATCTGGAATAAGTAAGAATAATATTTGGTATTCCACATAGATTAAAAAGTTGTAGATGTTTTGGATGAAAAATTTTCTAAAATATGTCACACTATTCCTTATAGTCTTAAGTATAGTGAAAATAATTTATAATGTTAATATAACATACGATGAGCATTATGAGTGTTGGTTATTGCACTATCTTAATATGACACTACACTCAGAAGAAGCTCTAAATTATTACAGGACAGTTTGCCTTTATATTTCTTTCTTGTCCTTGTTTGTGGTTATTTTCTCTAATTCCCTAGCTCTCATTTCTTGATGAACTTGCTACACTTATTTTATATACCATTTCCTGGATGAAAAGTGTCCCTCTAAGTGCATGGGCTTTAAAACTGCCTCCTTAGAAGGCCTTTTTATTACTTTGGAACCTCTGTGTTCTGAAAGGCAGAGGATGCCCAAAGTCTTACCTACATATAATTGGATAAGTGGAATGTTACTGTTATATTTAAAGTGCATGTATCATAATTTTAAAGATCAAAAATAGTTCTCATGCACTTATCAAAAAGATTTATTCATTTCAATGCCTGCATGAATTCAGTAGAATACTTACTTTCTAAAGACAACAGCACACTTCATTGGGGTTGATCATTGACAGAAAAAGGTCCAATATGATTGGCTGTTAATACAGTAGCGTAGAAGTTACCCAGTTTTCAGAGGATGGCTCTTTAAGAGTGAGTCAAAGGTAATGATTAATACATCTTTTGATAATCTGTTTTCTCTGTTAAATAGTTTATACATCAAAAGAATAACAAAGACAAATGTGTATCATACATTTTTTAATTACAGGAAATTCACCTTTAAATCCAAGAGTTCCTTGGCTTTATGCATTGATTCAGACAGTGAGGATGAGCTAAAACGCTCTGTGGCTGTCAGCCAGCGACTTTGTGAAATCTCGGGTAATGAGCAACAACAGGAAGACCTGGAGAAAGTGAGTAGTTTTTCATCAGAACACCAAACAAAGATTCATAAAGCTCTTACTGTCTAAACAAACTACCTTTTATAATCAAACCTAAGAAACAACACAAGATGAATCATAAACTTGGTGGCTCTGTTGGGATTTTGTTTGTTTGGGTGGGATTTTGTTTGTGTTTGTTCCTTGAGGTTTTTTTGTTTTTTGGTTTTTTTTTGAGACAGGGTCTCACTTTGTAGTTCAGGCTGGCCCTGAGCTCACTATGTAGCCCAGGCAAGCCTGAAACTCAGCAATCCTCCTGCCTCTGCCTCCCAAGTGCTGGGATTACAGGCATGAGCCACCACTCCCAGCTCAAAAATTTTTTAAAGTGTTGGGAATATAGCTTGTTGCAAAGGCTCTGGGTTCAATCTCCAGTACTGCCAAAAAATAAAACTGTATCGTGCTTTTATGTAGCTCTTATTTTAAAAATTAGGTTAGGTTTGCCTGATTGTTATTGTTAAATAACCCAAGGGAGCAAAGAAAATCTTAGAAATAAAGGTTTCCTCTTTAACCTTGAGTTAGTAGGAAACAGAAGAAAAAACTGTTGTATTTGTTGACACTCTAGTTACCTCTAAGAGTAACTCTCTTCTTCAGGATTCAAAACTATGCAGAGTTGAGCCGGGTAAGTCTGAATTGGAAAACTCAGGATTTGACAGAATGAGTGAAGAAGAGCTTCTAGCAGCTGTTTTAGAGATCAGTAAGAGAGAAACTTCACCAACCCTCAGTCATGAAGATGATGATAAACCAACCAGCAGCCCAGATACAGGATTTGCAGATGATGATATTCAAGAAATGCCTGAAAATCCAGACACCGTGGAAGCTGAGAAGCCCAGAACAGTAACAGAGCCAGGTAAGTTTAATGAAGTGAACATATGTTAAAACGTAATTGTGTTCCATAGCCTTCCAGTGACAAATGGCTTCTAAATAACCCAGTCCTAGGATTTTGGAAATGTAAAGAATAGTGAATATCACAAAATTATTTCTGCATTTGCACAGTGAGAGCTAGTTAATTTTGAACTCTTGTAAGCAAGTAAAATAAGAAGTATATAATCAGCTTAACTGGAAGCAAAAAGCTGATGAGTTTTTTCTTAGTGCTACAACTCCCTAAACTTAGGAACTTTATTGTCATTTACAGTTAATTCTTGGTTTTTTATTCCAATGGAGGAATACATTTGAAGTTAACAAAATCACTAATAATCGTAGGTATTCACAACTCTAGTAGCTTTAGGAAGAAAAGACTGTTGAATAAGCACTTTATTCTTTCTTCTCTATAGATCTCTTCTTGAGCTGTACCTTCCCCAGTTAGATGTGGCCATTATTATATGCCCATTTCTTTAACTTCATCATTCCATATGTCTTCTTAGTATAACTAAAACCTATGTATTCCTTCTTCTACATGATTGTAGTTTTGAGTTTTTTGTTTTGCAATGCTGTGAATCAAACCCAGGGCTTCTTATATACTAAGCTAACATGCTACCTACTAAGGTCCATCCCTAGCCCATCTTACTTTCTTTGTTTACTATGGAAAATATGTTAAGCAAAGACAAAAGTAGAGATAAATAGGGCCAGAGATTTAGCTCAGTGGTCCCGGCGCCTGCCTAGCAAGCGCAAGGTCCTAAGTATGAGTAACCACATACAATGCCAGGCATAGTGACTCACACCCACCAGCAATCAGTACCACATACCACAAAGCTCAGCACGGTGGCTCATGCCTGTAATCCCAGCACTCGGGAGGCAGAGATAGGAGGACTGCTGAGTTCGAGGCTTGCCCAAGCTACATAGCTCAGGACCAGCCTAGACTACAAAGTGAGACCCTATCTCCAAAAAAAAAAACAAGAGAGATGAATATAACAGACTCCCACCCTTGTATCCATCATTCAGTTTCAGTAATTCTTTTATTTTTTATTTTTCTTCAAAAGGTAAGGAGCCATAATTTCAAAGTATTCTTGTCACCCATTGCCATTTCCTGGTGTTTGTATCCTTTTGTCTTAGGAAAATCACAGCTCCTTTACATGTGTATAACATCAGACCTTACCACCTTTTCATCTAGCTGCTTTTACTTTCAGTCTTTCCCATTGACAGTCTTAACCCTTCAACATCCTCAGAAGTGATCCTTTCAAGATCTTTTCTTGATTCCTGATCTTAATTCCAAAGATCATTTCTTCTGCTTCATCTTTATCCCACACTCAATGTCCTCTCTACAGAGGTACCCCTTAAGAATATACCCCTCTGGGCCGGAAGGTTAGCTCAGTGGTTCCGGCGCCTGCCTCGCAAGCGTAAGGACCTGAGTTCGATCCCCGGTTCCCACATATAGTGCTGGGTGTGGTGGCTCACACCTGTAATCCCAGCACTCGGGAGGCAGAGACAGGAGGATTGCTGAG
>PVIC010042098.1:0-15947 GCA_004025085.1 Thryonomys swinderianus | reverse complement strand
AAAAAAAAAAAAAAAAAAAAAAAAAAAAAAAAAAAAAAAGAGGGTCATAGATAACTTTTAAAAGATACATAGATAGATGTAAATATAGATATACACACATACAAACAGAGAGATACACATAGGAGAATGGGGCAGCAAGAAAATAGATTCCACCCCCGAGCTGTTCTGGGACAGAGCAAGGGTGTCATGAAAGGAAAGGAAAAAAATATAACGTAGCAGAAGTGTATGAAAAGTTCATAGAAAGAATGAAGAATATTGATGAGAACAAAGAGGAAATGAACCAAACAAAAAAGAGGACTAAAGGCCAATCTCCCTAATGAACATAGATGCAAAAATCCTCAATAAGATACTGGCAAACACAGTACAGAGGATCATCAAGAAGTTCATACACCCTGACCAAGTGGAATTCATCCCAGGGATGCAAAGATGGTTCAACACATATAAATCAATAAATTTAATACAGTGTATTAACAGAATCAAGGACAGAAACCATATGATCATCTCAATAGATTAAAAACAGGTTTTGACAATCCAACACCTATTCATGATTTAAAAAAAAACTTACAGAAAGTTGGAACAGAAGGTCTTTATCATAACCTGATAAAAGCTATCTGTGAAAAACTAACAGCCAATATCATAGTAAATGGTCAAAATTCAAATCTTTCACACTAAAATTGGGAATAAGGAAAGGATGTCCATGATCACCACTTGCGTTCACTACAGTTCTGGAAATAACAGAGATAGCAATTGGATAAGAAAAAGATAAAAGCAATAAACAAAGGACAGGAAGAAGTTATATTGTCATTATTTGCTGATGACATGATACTCTATATAGAAGACCCTTCAAAAATCTGTCAAAAGGCTTCTAGACTTAATATCCAGATGCAGTAGAGTAGCTGAATACAAGATCAACATTTGAAAATTAAGAGCCTTCTTGTGCATGAACAACAGACTCACAGAGAGAGAAATTGGGGAAATAATTCCATTAACAATAGCATCAAAAGACGTGAAATACCTAGTAATCAGTCTAACAAAGTAAAAGACTTCTACTTTGAAAACTACAGTACTTTGAAACAAATGAACAAAGAGAATATTGGAAAATGGAAAAACATCCCTGTTCCTGAGTAGGAACAACCAATCTAGTGAAAATGGCTGTACTTCCAAAACTGCTATACAGATTCAGTTCTATCCTGATTGAAATCCCAACAGTATATTTTATAAAACTAAAGAAAACAATCCGAAAATTCACTTGGAACCAGAAGAGACCTAAAATAGTAAAAGCAATTCTAGGTAACAAAGAAAAATCATGGGGTATCACAGTCCCCAACTTGAACTGTACTACAAAGCCACTGTGATAAAAAAAATAATATGGTACTGGCAAAGAAGCCGACCTGAGGATCAATGGAATAAAAGATATAAAAACAACTCCAGACATAATAAGCCACCTTATCTTCAACAAAGGATCCAAACACCCTCAGTGGAGAAAGGATAGCCTCTTTATCAAATGGGGCTGGAAAAACTGGGTTTCAATCTTTGAATTAAAATTAGAACCACATCTTTCATCATGCACTAAACTAAAATCAAAATTGATCAAAGATCTAAATATTAAAAAAAACTCTTGCTGGGTTTGGTGGCTCACACCTGTAATCCCAGCCCTTGGGAGGCAGAGGCAGGAGGATTGCTGAATTAGAGGCTTTCCTGAGCTATATAGTGAGCTCAGGACCAGCCTAAACTACAAAGGAGACCCAGTCTCAAAAGAAAAAAAAAGAGAGAGAACCCACCAACAGAGTGAAAAGATGACTAATGTGGGAAAAAAATTTTAACAACTGTTCCTCATACAAAAGACTACTGTCTAAAATATATAAAAAAACTTTTAAAAACCAGAACCCCCCATATTTAAAGACTCAACCCAAAAATGGGCTTCTGAAATGAATATTTTCATATGAAGAAGTAGAATCAGCAAATAAACATGGAAACAATGTTCAGCATCACTTGTCATTCAAGAGATACATATTAAAAATACTCTTGAGATTCCATCTCACTCCAGAAAGAAACCCTACTCTACTTTTTATGGAAGTGTACACTGGTGCATCCACTGTGAAATCAGTGTGAAGATTCGTCAAAAAATTAGGAACAGAGGGCTGGGTATTTAGCTCAGTGGTTCTGTTGCCTGCCTAGCAAGGGCAAGGTCTGGAGTTCTATTCCCAGTAAGCACATAGCACAATGCAGGGCATGGTGACTCACACCCACCAGCAATCAGTACCACACCACAATGCCAGGTGTGGTGGCTCATGCCTGTAATCCCATCACTTGGGAGGCAGAGACAGGAGGATTACTCAGTTTGAGGCTCGCCTGGGCTACATAGTGAACTCAGGGCCAGCCTGAACTACAAAGCAAGACCCTGTCTCAAAAAAAAAAAAAATTAGGATCAGAGCTCCCATTTGACCCAGCTATTCCTGTCCTTGGGTATCTTCCTAAAACAACTAAAACCATCATACCTCAGTGATATATGTACCCCCATGTTTGCAGTGGCACAATTT
The DNA here is from genome assembly GCA_004025085.1 of Thryonomys swinderianus. Classification (NCBI taxonomy): domain Eukaryota; kingdom Metazoa; phylum Chordata; class Mammalia; order Rodentia; family Thryonomyidae; genus Thryonomys; species Thryonomys swinderianus. Next base: position 13,407 of record PVIC010042098.1, on the reverse strand, counting down.
GTAATAGTTAAATCTTAGAAACAACAGAATTGCCTAGAAATTGTTGACTGATTAAGGAAGATGGTTTTTGTAAAAAATAAAATGGAGTATTACCCAGCCATAAAGAATGACAAACTAGAGACATTTATAATGAAATGGGTACACATTTAAGCCATACTCTTAAGTGAAATAAATAGGACACACATATAAATATTGTATTATTTCTTGTGTGTGAGAAACTTTGTCAAGGAGGACCAAATGTAAAATAGGAAGAAAAAGTCCAAAAGGGTAGGAGAAGTGGGGAGGAGGAAAGATGAGAAGGAGAAAACATACAAAGAGAAGTGAAAAGTGAAAACAAAGCTTTTGTAAATATTGGAGGGGTGAGGAATGGAAGGGAAGTTAGGGGGATGGGGAAAAAACAAGTACCAAGATATATCATGTATAGACTCATACAAAGGCAAGTCCAAGATTAGGTAGCCAGATCTCACAGAAGCTGGCCATGCACGGGGAAGAAGTGAAGCTGTTATTTGTTGGCATGAGGTCCAAGATCACAGACAGCCTGGATCCAGCCCCCAGATAGCAGTTGTTCCCCAGCTGTAAGAATGTACCACAGATATTGAACTTTTTGGAGCGATATCTGATCCTTTTTCTTTGAAGTCTTTATATCCCTTCTTAGCTAGAAGGTTGAGAGTCTGTAAAGTGTATAGCTAGATAAATTCTGATTTAGACTACAAACTAGAATATCTTCTACATACTGCAGGATTGCTTCTTGTGTAAGCTTTAAATTCCTCAAGTCTTTTTCTAGTGCCTGAGCAAAATGGTGAAGACTGTGTATAAATCCCTGTGGGAGAACTATCCCAGTATATTTCTGCTTTTTTCTTGAAATAGGATTTTCCCACCCAAAGGCAAACAGGAATTAGGAGTTTGTATGTATGGGGTTGGAAAAGAATGCGTCTTTTAAAACTAAGACTGAGAACCAATTAGTGTCCCTGGAATTTGAGAGAGAATTTGTACATGGGTCTGCCACTAGAGGATGGATTGGAATGGCAGCCTCTTTAATGAGGCAGAGGTTTTGTACCATCTGATATTTTCCTGAAGGCTTTCTACTGTAAGAATGGAAATATTGCAAGGGGACTGATGAGGCTTCAAGAGGCGATATATGAGAAACTTTTCTATGAGAGGCTGGGGCCTTTATAAGCCTCTTTCTTGATTGGATATTGTTTTCAGCAAGGAAAACAGTTGGAATCTTTTAGTCTTAAAACTACTGACATAGCAGAATTTGTCCTACCAGGTATTGCATTATCCCATGTGGCAGGATTCTCTTGTTGGTTAATTTAGTCATGGAGACCTGGTCTAGTCTTAACAAGTAAAATCTATTTTGGCCCTAGCTGGAATTTGAGAATTGCTTCCAATTTTGCTAGTAATCTCTTCCTAGCAAAGGAGTAGGACACTATGGGACAGTTAAAAACACAGTTAAGCATGTGATCTTCAAAGTGACACATCAAAGAAGAAGTAAAGAATCTCTAACTATGGGTTCCTTCAACCCCAATTATGGCTATAGACCTAGAGAGAGTTCTCCAGGGAAGGCAATCAAAGCAGAATGAGCAGCCTATTGATTGTATCAATAAGCAGTCAAATGGGCCCACCCATAATGTCTAAAATTATGTAAGGTTCCTCAGAGGAGGTAGTTATGTCCATGGACAGGGATCCCTGGGCCTCTTCAGTAAATGAAGGTTTTGATTTGCCTAACCCTTCTCTGGGAGCTGGAATAGTCAACCCTCCAGTGCTACAAGTCAATCACATCAGTGGTCTCACACTCACAGCAAGGCCCATACATTGATTTGGTAAAGTGTGCCCAGTTTGCAGTCTTCTTGCATTTAAATCAGTTGTCCTTGGGTTTTCCTTTGGATGATTTGGCTGAGTTTGAGGCATTGCCAATTGTGAAAATTATAATCCTAGCCTTTCTCCTTTGTCCCTCTTCTGGATCTCCATTGTTGAACCATGTCTAGCAATTGGGCCACAGATATCCTTAAGGTGGAATCCCAAACAGAAGGAGGAGATCTGAGAGCTCCATCTAAAGTTTTTATAGCTTATGGTGAGTATTTAGGGTTGATTGACTGATGAAATGATGTCCCACTAGTGCCTCTCCCTCTCTGGAAGATGGATCTATATTAGTATATTTACAAAAAAACTTCTGATAATTGGATACAGAAGACAGCTAGGTTTTTTATCTGTACCCTATATAACTTCACTCACTTTATCATAGTGATGCACCATTTCATTCTGATAGTAAGAGCAGCTAATATATTGCACACCATTTCTAGTCCATGATTAGTATTATGGTCCCAGTTTGGTTGTGTTGCAAGAGGAATGACTTTTCCAGGATGATTTATTTCTCTTTTCAAAGCACATTGTTCATCTGTGTAGTGCATAGCCTCTTTTACATTTGTGGCTGAAAAGGGGTCCTGTTTTATTGGCTTGGGACTATAAGGAGGAGACAAGAGACCTCAGTATCATCAAAGAGATCAAAGAGACCTAAATGCTCCTGTGAGATAAGTGGAGGTTCCAGGGTAGGGCCATTTTCCTAGTTCTTGAGACTTTTCTGTGACAAAGAGCCATAAAAGCCTGTATATAAAGTATTTTATCCTTTTATGTTTTAAGCAGAAACACCGTAACTGTCTCATAGTTTAAAGTACTATCCTATATCCTTCTCTGACCACCTCCCAGTTCATAGTGAACCCAAACCATATTGCAATAGTAGATAAACTGTTTCTATTTTACACTGTCAGGATCAAGCCTTTCCCACTCATCAAGAATATGGCTTAGTGGCTAAGCCAGTGAAATCCATGTTGTGGTAAAGTTTGAGATGTTTCTTATTTGCTTGGCTTAGGTCCTTTAGAGAGAAGAACCAAGTCTTGACTCCTTAAGGTGGAATCCCATACAGAAGAAGGAGATCTGAGAGTTCTACAAAGCATCCCTGTGAGACTATAATACAGATAGACAGATGCCTCTGTCTGAGTGATACCACCATCATTAAGGACAGAAGAAAGCCACCTGGAGGCTTTGATCTCAAATTTGGATGCATTAACTCATTATGGAGAAGAGAGCATAGCCACTTGTCCTTACCTACCTAGTCTTTTAGCTTCCACAATGAAAAGGCAGTAGTTCCCCCTTAGCCATTTAGTTGAACTTCTTGATGTTTTGAGTCTGTTGATGATTTTAGTTGTATTCTGAGCCCCTTGGTGGTTTAGCTGGTATTTCAAGTCCCTTGATGACTCCACCTAATCAGCATGGAGACTATGGAAAACCATCTCTTGCGTGTACTCCAATACTGAAAAAAAAAAAAAAAACTCTGAGAATGGGGATGTCTCTATTTTTGTATAGTCATAGTCTCTTTAATTAAATTTGAAGAACTGTTTGCTCTTCTCATGTTGTCAGAGAGTTTTGAATTATCTGCATTTAAACAAGGAAGAAAGCCATAGCCCTAGGTGGGATTTAGGATAGGGAGGAAGTAAGTCAGCTGAAGCCAGCACAAATAGGCCATCCTGGCCATTGTTCCACTTTAGCAAAAGCCTTGGGCATTTTCTTTTAAAACAGACAGGTTTTTCTCTTCCATGTCTGGAAGAACCATTGAACCAGTAAAAATAATTTAAAATGAAAAGAGGTCCCTTCCTCTTGTTATCCAAAATCAGAGGTTTAGTTATAAGACAAGTTAGTAAAACAAGAAAAACAAAAAAAACAGAGGCCTTTGATACAAGCTCATGTCCAGCTGCCAGATTCCATGCAGACTCTAAGCCTATTTATTGGTGTCACCCACTCCCAGGATGGGGAGCCCTTAATCCTAGCATCTCACCCTTAATCCCAGCATCACATTAACCAAGAAAAAAACACTCAGATTGGGCCAAAACACAAACAAACAAAAAAAAAAGCCATTTACAAAAGTGAGATGAGCAGATATAATTGATATAAAAAACTACAACAACAACAAAACAAGAATAGCAAATAAAGAGAACATGGAGCAAGAAAGAAACCCCATTTACAAAACTGGTAATAATGGAAACCAGATTAATTTCTAAAAAACAGCAAAGTATACCACACTCATGGACAACAAGAACCCGTGGAGTGCATGTAATCAGCTAGAGAGAAAAAGGAAAGTGGACTTTTCTTTCCCCTCTCCTCACAGCCAGGCAGGAAGCCCCTCCCTGGTGCCTTGAGAAGAGTCCCCAGATTCCAGGCTTAGAGGATCCAATGTAAGAGAGAAGAAAAAAGCCTTAGTGAGGTAAACAAAAATTATGCTAGCATGGGCCTCACCTTAGTCTCCAGCACCAGAGCTTTACTCTAGTTACCCATGGTGAAGTGTTACTAGGACTCTCCTGGCTTTTGATTCTCCTGGCTAGCTGTGCAAAAGTGTTAACTGGGTAGCTCCTTGCAGAAGTGACTCACCAATGAAATGTTACTGAGTTCTGGGCTGCTCACCTTCCCTCTCTGGAGTTAGGTTCCAGGTTCTTCTCATCTTGAACAAATAATTGGATAAAATGAGGAAAGAGGAGTGGCAAAGTTTATTTGAGAAAGGAAAATGAAGAGTGAGGGAGAAACTGGCTTTGCAGAGTGAACTTGGTTTGAGAGAAAGGAAAAAGCAAGATAAAAGTACACCCTAGAGGACACAGGATGGGCCCTGATGTGACAGCCATGAAAGCAATAGTGTATTTTTTCCCCATGGCCTGATATTATACATTTTATTTATATTTCTTTTGTTTTTATTTTTTAAACAATTGAGTTTATTGGTATATTTTATACATATGTTATGATCACATTCAACATCGAGAATTTGTACCTACGTATACATGACACACATAATGTGATGTATTTTTACTTCCAACCAATATGTAATAACAGGGACTGGCTTATGTCCCTCTTTGAACATTTCCTCCAAAAAATACAAGAGCAAATATTTTTAAAGTTGGATTTCATGACACTGAACATCAAGGAATGAAAAATGATTCCTGGGAGTTGGGAAATAAGGTGAGTCCTACAATTGCATGGCTGATTGATTACCTCGAGGTTCTAGGTGGTTGCATATGGGAACTGAAGTGGCAGCCCTGAAGGCCTCCTGATTTGAGGAGGTGGAGCTGAGTGACTGGGGAGAACAAAGTACCTGGAACTAGGGCAGATTACTGAGAGGAGTATGTTGCACAGAGAGAAGCCTAGCATGATTTCTTTCCTTTTGCCTCATTTTCAAGTCCTACTGAATGAGTTTTTTAAACTTTCACTTCGAATCCCACAGAAGAATGTGATCTTCTGTATAGTCAAGGTCATTGTTTTACCTACACAGCATAGCAATATCTATTTGAAAAGAGCATTCTATTCCTTGATGGTCATAATGAGTTTTTCCTTAACTGAAAAATATGAAGCTTCTTGATAGAGTATAGCAGACCCTTTTAACTTGATGTGCTGTTTGTATGTTTTCTCAGTTTGCTTGGATTTAAGAAAAATTTCTTATTTGATCTATTTATTTATTTTTATTCAGTTTTAAAGCAACTTGTATCAGGGTTCACTAGAGAAACAGATTCAGTGTTATATATGTATGATAGGAAATGATTGATATGATGTGATGTGATATGATATGTAAATGATTTACAAAATAGACTTACTATGGCAGCCTGCAGAGTGGGCTGGAAGAATGCAAAATGATGGTGTTATGTGGAATTAAGTCAAAACTGTCAAAACTGGAGTTCACTGCACAGTCCTATGCAAGTCCTAATCAGGAAGCTTAAATTTCTGCACAGGAAAAATGAAGAGTGTCCTCTGGAAGCCTGGAAAGTGTGAAGTGGAAGGCTGCTAGGTGTTGCTGGAAGGCTGAAGTGTCTGTGCTAGAAGTCTGGAGATGGATGCCCAAAGGTGATGGCGAATACTAGAGCTCCTTCAAATAAGCAAAAAGCAGGACTCCCTTTTTTCACTTTTTTTTTCTGTCCAGGCTAGAGTGAGGGTTGGTGCTGTCCACATCCAGGCTGGGTCCTCTCTCTCCAGCAAGTCAATCACTCAGACATGCCTAGAACTGTGCTAAACCAACCTGATAGCTGTTTCTTATTCAAATTGACAACATAGTTAACTGTAAAAGAACAATATTTTTGTACAAAAACATAGCACCATTATTCATAATAGTGAAAAACCTGGACTTTTCACAAACTATCCAACAGTATTGACAAATGGCCATGCTTCCCAAATTGCTATATATATTTAATGCAATCCCAATTGAAATCCCAGCATTATATTTCACAGAACTTGAGAAAATGATCCAAAAATCAATCTAAAATCAGAAGAGACCTACAATAGCAAAATATTCTAGGGAAAGAAGTTATGGCAAGGGGCATCACAAGCCCCAACTTGAAACTATACTATAAAGCCACCATGATAAAACTGGCAAAGAAACAGACCCGAGGATCAATGGAACAGATTACAAGATTTGGAAACAACTCCAGACATTCTAAACCACCTCATATTTAACAAAGGAGCCAAACACCCTCAATGGGAGAAACAGATCCTCTATAATAAATGGTGCTAGAGAAACTGCATTCCAACTGGTCAAAGATTAAAACTAGACCTACATCACCAATACGTTGGAGGAGACTGACAGTGTGGACCACGCAGGCCTCAATGCAGCGGTCTCCAGGAACATGGTACACAGTGTCAGCACAGAGGCCAAGGCAGGAGGGTTGCAGGCGTCCTCTTCCTCTGGGGGCCAGGGAGCTTTAGCACCAGAGACTTCATGGAAAATTGAGATAAATGAGGCCAAAAGGAAGCTCATGGAGAATATCCTGCTCTACAAGGAGGAGAAACTGGACAGCCTTGAGCTTTTTGGGCCCTGAGGACTGGAAGAAGCTGAGGACCATTGTCCTCAACTGGAAAGACAAGCGTCTAATTCAGGACAAGGGCTGAGGTGGGACCCAAAATCTGCCAAGAAACCAGCACAAGCGTTAGCTTTCCTAGGACCTTTCAGCAGCGAGTGAGGGAGAAGGGACCTTAGCTCCTTTTTTTGTTTTTCTCTTTTTGGTGATACCAGGGATTGAACCTAGGGTCTTGCACTAGACAAATGCTCTGCATTGAGCTGCACCCCCAGCATGTTATATTTTTTGAGACAGTCTCCATAAGTTGTCTTGGCTGGCTGTGAGCTTGTGATCTTCCTGCCTCAGCCTTCTGAGTGGCTGGAAGTACAATACTCTGCCATTGTGTCTACCATAAAACTTCAGCTTTTCTCTTTTTTCTTTTTTTCAGTTCTGCACATTTAACCCAGGGCCTTCACACTGAACTATACCCTAGTTCTTTCTATTTCTTATTTTGAGACAGATTTTCAGTAAGTTGCTAAATTGCCTATGCTGGGCTTGAACTTGGGGTCCTCCTTCCTTAGCATTTGGGAATTGTAGGTGTGCACCAATGCATCTGCCTGAACCTCAGGTTTTACAGGCACAATCCAAGATGTGCTCTTCCTGTCTGGGTTTCTGTCAGAACAAGATATCACAGGAGACAGAAGCTAAAAGCCTGGCACATGGGCCCAGCATGTGGATGATTTGGGGTTCTGTGGAGCCACGATGGTAACCACCTCAGTAGAAGCTGTTACCCAGCAGGTGTCACCTTTGACAGCTGATGGGGTGATTCTGCGATGCTGATGACCTTTTCCAGAATTAAGACCTGTGAGTCGTATTTGCCAACAGCCATCTGGAAACTTCCATTACTCAAAGATTTTAAGCTTGTGTCCTGATGTAGTTCTGATTCACCTCTCCAGATCTCAAGTTGTGAATGCTGGGCTTGTGTCAGAGGACGTTAGGCTTCTTATACCTCCTCCTGGTAATCTTGTAACCCTTGGATGTTTATTAACTCTGTTTAATACCTTCATCATCCCATCCCACTGGGACTGTTATTTACGGTGACATGAAGAATCAGGAGAATTTACCTCATGTCTGATTCTGCTGCTGATGAAGGCGGTCATTTAATTTCTGAGACCTCAGTTTCCTGTTTTTTCTCCCTGCCTCAGAGTTGGGGGGTAATGGGTACAGTGGCTACAGAAACACTTTGAAAATGCATTTGTCCTGTTTTATAAAATAAATACAAAGATAATAAATGTGTACTTCTGTTATATGTTTAAAAAAAAACCTATTCCTACATCTAACACTAAATTGAAATTGAAGTGGATTAAAGTTTTAAATATTAGAACAGAAACGCTATACCTGCTGGAAGATAGGTTATGTAGAGCTCTTGGAGACACTGGCCTAAGGAAAGACTGAACAAAACTTCAGTAGCACGGAAGCTAGCAGAAAGAATTAACGATTAGGATTTCATTAAAAAGCTTCTACACAGCAAGAGAAACCACTGACATAGCCAAAAAGCAACCTACAATGTGGGAAAAAATCTTACCAGCTGTTCTTCAGACAAAGGTCTAATATCTAGAATATATAAAGAACTTAAAAAAGACTCCCCCCCAAATTAAAGACCCAATTTAAAAGTGGGCATCTGATATGAACCTACCTTTTCCAGGTGAATAGGTAAAAGCAACAACAACAACAACAAAAACCATTAAAAAAATGTTCAACATCACTGGTCATTGAAGAGATGCAGATGAAAACAACACTGAGATTCTACCTCTCCAGAAAGAATGGCTGCTACCACCAAATCAAATAACAGATGGTGGTGGTACTGGGGGGAGAAAGGCATCCTTTTCCACTGTTGGTGTTAATATAGACTAGTGCACCCCACTATGGAAATCAGTGTGGAAATTCCTCAAAAAAATAGGATGATGGGCCGGAGGGTTAGCTCAGTGGCTCCGGCGCCTGCCTCGCAAGCGCAAGGTCCTGGGTTTGATCCCCAGAAAGCACATACAATGCTGGGCGTGGAGACTCATGCCCACCAACAATTAATACCGCATACCACAGTGCCGGGCGTGGTGGATCACGCCTGTCATCCCAGCACTCGGGAGGCAGAGACAGGAGGATTGCTGAGTTCCAGGCTTGCCTGGGCTACATAGTGAGCTCAGGGCCAGCCTGAACTACAAAGCGAGACCCTGTCTCAAAAAAAAAAAAATTAGGATGAGAGGTCCTATTTGACCCTGCTATATTATATCCCTGCTGGGTATATTTATGAAAAAATTAAAAACATCATACCACCATGACATATGTGCACCCATGTTTATAGCAACACAGTTTATATTGGCTGAATCTTGGAAACAGCCCAAATGCTCAGAGACTGGCTAAAGAAGAAGTTGTTCTTTTTTTATAAATAAAGTGGGGTATTACTCAGCCATAAAGAATGATAAATTAGAGACATTTATAGCTAAAAGGATGCACCTTGAGGCCATTCTCATAAGTGAAATAAATAGGACACAGATATGTAAATACTGAATCATTATCTAATGAGAGAAGCTGAAAATATAAATGAGGTCCAAAATGTATGATAGGTACTGTTAAGTAGGAAGAAAATGCTCAAAGGGAAAGGGGAACTGAGTGGGGTGAGGGGAAAGTAAAGAAGTGCAAGAAAAAATTTAATGGTAAAGATAAAATGGAAACAAAGCTTATATGTATGGGGGTGGGGGCTGAGGGGAGGGCAGAGGAATGAAAAAAAAAGAATCAAGATATATGAGTACAGGTACAAATTCCCAATGAGGAATGTGATTGTAATGTGTTCCTACAATGTACCAATAAATTCAATTTATTAATAAAAAAGAAAAATCAATATATTTTGATGAAATGTTATATAGCCCTTAAAATTAATAACTTTAAAAATATATAACAGTATAGACTAAGATGCACAAAAAGTAAATAGAAAAGAATATGAAATTATATATATTTAATTATATATACATACAATTATACATAACTGTACATAATTATACATAATAAAGTAAATATACAAAACAATAAAATTAAGATCCAATATGGCAAAATAAAAATAGCTGTATATTGCTATGGTGATTTATGGATTTGCTCTTTAAAATTTTTATCATTATTTTAATCACTTTTAAAATAGATTATGAGTTTACTGGAAATGGATTAGCACTTTCTTAGGGTCTTCTGTATATGTATGAAGTATCTTACTTTTATTGTTGGAGATTGAGCTCAGAGCTTTACGCATGCCAAGCATGCATTAACTCTGAGTTACGCCTCCAGCTGATTGAATTTCTAATGTGTAAAGAAAAGAAAAAGAATAAAACATACAGAAACTTAACATAGAAGAAATGTGTATTTTGATTGCTTAAAAAAGAAACCAATACCTTTTTGTTTCTGGAGATAAGCTGGAAAAAATTAGGGTCAGTTGGTAGAGATATCTTTGTAATTTTGTTGTTTCTTGTTAAACTTTAGGAACAAAATTATGCTGATGCCCTACACTGGTACGTTTGTTCTCTGAAGTTTTATGAATCTCATCAAGCAGATCTCAACTTGGCCAAGCTGCAGAGGAACATGGCTTCCTGTTACCTGAATCTGAAATGACTTGATGAGGTTCTTTCATTTATTTATCTATTTTAAGAGGTAGCAAATGTTCTTACATTTAGTAATAAATAGGCATGCAGAATTGTGACCTTTTGGCTGTTTAGGATATGTGAGAGATGCTTCATATAGAGCAAGGTCAAACTGACATTTTCTTTGTTTGCACACTGTGAACATTAAGTGGAACTCTCCAAAGTGGTAGAGTATGTGCAAGACTCCTAATTCCACTACTTGCTGTTTATTTTTTGCTTCCCGTTCTCCAAAGTAGCATTTTATTGGTGCTCCTAAAAATGTTGTCTGCTACTGACCATCTTTGATATTGTCCTTTGAAGCAGACTAAATTTTAAGGTCTACATTTTTGTTAAGCATTCATTGAGAGTAAATACATAAATAAAGCAGCCAGTTTTTCACTTTTGGATGATTATGCCTTGCCTTTCTAGCTATTCCAGAAAATGCTCAGCAATTAATTCCTTCCTAGGACAAAACTCTGAAAGGTGAAAGAAAGCTCTGTGAAAGATACAGTCGTTCTGTTTCCAATAGCAATTAGGACATTTCTTCCTTTGGGTACATTGGTGCATTAATTGGCAGTACTGGCTTTTGGGTGAGCAAAATAGTAAAAGGAAAAGTGTGGACTCAATAAAATATGAAAGTTTTTGTTACCTTTTAAATTTTAATTACAGAACTGGGAGAATAAATGACTAATGGTAGTGATTTCAGACATTTTCTTTGGAGGCTTATTTTGAAGGATTGTTTGGCCTCCTAAATACTTCAAATTTTCTTTCAAAAGAGTTTATATTTAGTTTATACATTATAAATTTATAGTCCTAGAGGAGAAACTGAAATGTTGCTTAATTCATCGTATTTCTCCACAATCTAGTACTTAACTATGTCAGAAATATAGTTGCCTACTGTTTACCTTCAGACTGGAAAAGAAGGCAATACACAGATTTTGTTTTCTAATTCATTGTACTTATGCACATGGTAGCATTAATTATTTCAGAAAGGTAGTTGCCCAGTGTTTATTTTCAATTTTTTATTAGTACATATTTGTAATACATAATGATTACATTTCTCAGAGAGTTGGTATATGCACATAACACTGTTAATTCTTTTTACTTCCCTTCACCTTCTCTTCCTCTCTCCTCTCTTCATCTCTTGGTCCCCTCCCTGTGACCAAACCATTCTCCAGGTGCTTCCACTTCTTCTCTTCTCTCTCTCTCACCTGGCAGACAAATAGGTAGTGACCCTTTAAGAAGGTGACACAGGTGATGCAGATGACACAGACCAATCATACATTGCTAAATGCTACTTCCGCCGTTGCACCTAATCACAGCCCGCAGCAAGCACTGCTCCCTCCCTCTCATCCAATCACATCCCAAGCTGCCCTATATAAATGCCTGTAACTTCCATAATAAGTGGGAGAAGCTTCTCAACTGATACGGAGTCTGGGAGTTGTGATTCTGTGTCCCCACTCACCCTCCCGAGGTCGTCGGGACAACGGAGATGGCATGGTAACCAGCCCAGGCCGGATGACACCTCCCCATTTGCAAAATATCTCACGATTTATGACTCAATGGGACAGGCAGCTTGGGAAGGATCTGGACCTGGAGATAGGCCACTCTGCAGAGGATATCTGACAGCTAGTCAATATAGAAGAAAAGAACCCAGTGCCAGGCAATTGTCTAGGCTCTGAGGTTAAATAAATAAGGCATGGCTTGCTTTCAACTTATCTAAACTGGGTATCCTAATGGGCAAATAAGCAGCACATAATACTGAAAGAAATATAAATATCATAAATATTTCATAAGTCAGATATTCAGATAGTTTTAATCCCATGAGCAAGGCAGTAGGTAACAGGTTTCAAATGAGATTTGGAATCATGGATAATGCTCAAAACTTTGAGGCATATGATTTTATGTAGACAGGTTAGAAAGAGCAAGATATTAATCCACTCTTAACAAGACTGGGATATGACACATTTTTAAGAGCAGTGTACCTGCAAAGTAGCCATTCTATGATCAGATTTCCAGAAAAGTTAATTAGATATAGTCTTCCCAAACTTGAAGCAGTACTAATGCGTGTAGGTGTGCTTGTGTGTGGTGCTAAGGGTGGAGCTAAGGGCCATACACATGTTAAGCAAGAGCTCTGCCGTCCAACCCAAAACTGCACTTTTATTTTGAGATAGGGCATCATTAAGTTACTAAGCTGCCCAGGGGGGCTTGAACTTTAAATCTTCCTGCCTTGGTCTCCCAGAATACTGGGATTAAAGATTTGCACCAAGGTACTCCTAAATCTCAACAAAGGAATGTAAAATTTGGTTCTGGAGCCTATAATTCATTGTTAGTAGTGAGGAGAATAGATCAGGAAACTAGATATTTCCTCATAGCATATACTGTATGTGCAACTATATTATTTAAGGTCGATTGCTAGTAAAGACAAAGGTTTGTCTGAATATGTACAAAGGAACCTTGCTAGCTGCTATTAGTATATTTTTCTATTTCACTGTTCCTTTCTTTACTAGACATTGCTTGAATATTGTAGTCATGTGAGCAGTACTCTCTTGTGCAGTAGGACACACAACTACAACTCTTCTGGAAGTTTAATTATAGTATGGCTATATATGCAGGCAGTTTGCTTTTAAAATTACACATACACACAGAGAAAATCACATTTTGCTATTCTCCTTGTAGCAGTATCTAATCTGTTAATTTTCATTGTATGCTTTTTTCAGTCCTTTTGGCTGCTTGAGCATTAGTGGGAAATTTTATGAAATAATATTTACTGGATCTGCTAAAATTTTCTGTTTTTTCATAATGCTAACTTTTTTCAAAATGTGGACTCTTGTTACCATCATTTCCCCTCTCTCTCTCTCTCTCTCTCTCTCTCTCTCTCTCTCTCTCTCTCTCTCTCTCTCTCTCTCTCTCTCTCTCTTTGTAGTTCAGGCTGGCTCTGAGCT
>PVIC010042097.1:0-15942 GCA_004025085.1 Thryonomys swinderianus | reverse complement strand
TGAGCCACCACGCCCAGCTCAGTTTCTTATTTTAACCTTGCCAATAGCCCAGGGCTAATTAGACCAGGAATTCTCATGAAGACATATAGATAGATTTTTGTGTTGTAGACTAACAAAGAAATTAAGATTTCTCTTCCAATCATAATTTTTACACTATCAGGAATAATCCTATTTGGGAGAAATAATTGTACAATTGAACTATAACTAGGCTGAGCTTGCCTGCCTGAAGATGGACTTGGGGACTTAACTCTTGTCTTCACCTCTAGGAGCAATAGGGACTTCAGTGGCCGCACATGCTGTGATGCTCCAGGGCAGAACTACACCAAGATCTACATAATTCCTCAAGGATTGCTGCTGACATCTATACTGCCTATGGGATCTTGATCTACAGGGACTATTGTCAGCATCTTCCTTGCATTCCATATGCTGGATTATAGGTGTGAAAGCTTGATACCAAATAAAAGTGTGGAAAGATCGGGTATTTGGTCTTTGCTGCCCAGAATAGCATGGATCAGGCCTAAACTCAGCTCCTTCTTTAAGCTTCATTTCAATCTAATATTTTGCCTTGTGCTGTCAGACTCACAGGAAACTAGAACTTACTGCAAAGGTTCTAGGTACATCCCCTTCCCGTTTCCCATGTTACACAAAAGGAAGAAGGTTATCAGAGCCACTTATTAGGAGAAAGACTTTATTTTAAAGTATCTTGAAATAGTTTAGGTATTACATCTGATCACAAGGAAAACTCTGACAGAATGGGATGTAATCAAAATATACAGTGAATGTTTAAACTTAATGTATTACAGTAAAAGACACATTGCCCCTAATGTCCCTCAAGATACCCCCTTTTGCTTTAAATACATCTATCACATTGTTCTGGCACTTTCTAAAGCAATTCTGGAAGCCCTCTTTCCTAAGTGTCTTTACAAAGTATGATTAAAAATACTGTGAATGCTGTTGATAAGTGTAATCCAACAGAAAGGCTGGATTATAAAAATAAAAAATTACAAAGTGTCCCCATCCACCTTATTTATCATATCTGGTACTGTACAACCTCTGGCTCTTCCTTGAAGTAAGGTAAGTGTTTTGAATCAGTTCAGAGCCACCTCAGTAGCCAGGACAACATAACTAAATGTACTCATTAGAAAGGACCTCCAGAACTGCTTCAGAAAGAGGCAAAAACAATAGAATAAGTGTTTTTGAAGAAAGAGGTAGTATGTTTAGAGGGATAAATTATGATGTGTCTTTTACTGTGATTTTTTAAAAAACTAATATTAATATTATTAAACCATATTTTTGATCACTTCATGTGTTCAGATAACAGAATAGAATAATTACAAAAAGTGATTAAAAATTTACAAATGAAGAAGCACCAACTAATTAGTAGTTCCAGCCAATGGTCTTATGCTGAAATCTAACAGTGAGATGGTTTCATGGAATATATTTAAAAAGAACTGAATATATTTCAGAATAACTCTCCTTTCTAATTATCTATAAATATGTTATCAGGATGTTTTCTTAAATGGAACATTTATATACTTTCCAAATCTTTGATGTTTTTATTCTGACACATGGGATAATGATGATATTATATATTTCACACAGGCTACCTACTAGTATCACTGACCCAACATCCAGGGAGACACAACATAGTCACTTACTGAGATGTATTTTTAGTTAAATCACTCCTTAAAGTCAATGTAGAGTCAGCACTCAAAAAGACCTTTTTAAAGCCTCACTTCCCCCTCTTGAATCTGGAAATGATTTTTTCTCATGAAACTATAGCTTGCCTACACTGATTTTGCTGTTTACAGACTAAGATAAGACATCCCTGGCCCTATAAAACTAACACCAGCAGAATTAAATAGCTAAGACAATGATCACATTTCAAAAGCTTACTTAAGGCCAGAATATACTTTCATTAGAATAAAAATTTAGAGGGGCTGGGGATTTAGCTCAAGTGGTACCGTGCCAACCTTGGATGCACAAGGGCCCAAGTTGGAGCCCCAGTACCACAGGGGGAAAAAATTAGGGCCTGGGGATGTAGCAACAGAGTACTTGAGTAGCATGCATGAGGCCCTAGTTCTGATTCAGCAGCAAAAACAAAACATAACAGCACTAACACCATAAACAAAATGTGTGCCACAAAATCACAAATGAGTAACTGTGAATGAAGATTTACTTCCTTGCCCCTCACTAATAGTCTGGGGACTGGTCTTTTAGGTTTTTCTGTTTCTAAAGTGTCTAAGCCTCCAGGGGTGGGGTGCTGGCTGAATCTTCTGTCTTTATTCAGTCGAGTTCCTCTTTGCACTGACTTTACTGTCTGCAGGGTCCATATGAATTCAGTAAACATTTGTGTGCTCTAATATAGAAATTGTAGTATTGTGTTTTTTATGTAAAGAGCAGTGCACAAAAAACCAGTACCTTTTATGCCTGGAAATCCGAGGAATCCGGGGTCACCTCTGAGGCCAGGAGAACCTGGGAAACCTGGTGCTCCCTATATTTCAAATTAAAAGGAGCAGAACCACAGACATATTTTAAAAATCATACTCACGCAAGTTGTTTTTTGAGCAAAAAGAATATAACATTATGTTGACTAAGAATGAGGTGAAGTTGGCAGACAGCTAGTTTACCTTTCAATCCAGTGTTTCGCCTGTCTAGAACCTCTATGTCAGATTGTCCCTTAGTACTATTACGTAAAATAATAATAAAAAGAAATGAAATCAGTTCTCACATCCAAGGGCAAACTTCTAATGTTAATGTATATTGTTTTAATATTGCCTACAATTAAATACCCTGTATCCTAAATGGAACTGCCCAATATTTGGGGATCTTCCAAGAATATGCAGTAGATGGCTCCAACGAAAAGCGTAGTCTATATTTGTAATTCTTCCAAAGACAACAGAACCATTGCTGAGTCATAACATTCAAACATCATTCTATTAAGCTGGCAGTGTTACAAATTACTCCTGCTGAGGGTAGTGGGAAAAATAATGTATCTAAGAAGGGAACAGAAAGGGATTGTAAGGGAGACGTTCTGACAGGCACAGTTGGCAAGGAAGAAGTGAGGCATGTGTAGACTGTGATCCCTTTTTATGACGCTCACACTAATTGTTCTTGAAACCATGAGATGCTCAAATGTGGTCATATGAGAAGAAAGGAGCAGAATTTCTGGAAAGAGTTATAGTTAAAATGTATGTTTAATAAATCTTATATAGTTCACAGGTATTGAGACAGGACAGTGCCTCTCCAACAGGGTGAAGGCCACAGAAAAGAGCTGAAAGTAACAAAACTTGCCTTTGGGCTAGCTGTCTTGAGGGGAAGGAGACCAAAGAAAGAACAGTCCTATTGCTGAATGAGGTGGTATGAGGTCAAAAAAGGACAGAGAGCAAACAGAACCTTTTTTTTTTTTTAGACAAGGTCTTGCTTTGTAGCTCAGACCGGCCCTGAGCTCACTATGTAGCCCAGGCAAACCTCGAACTCAGCAGTCCTCCTGCCTCTGCCCCTGGGGCGTGAGTCACCACGCCCAGTATCATATCATTGTATGTGGTTGCCTGGATACAAACCAGGGACCTTGTGCTTGCTAGGTAGGAGGCGGAACCACTGAGCTAAATCTCTGGCCCAAACAGAACCTTTTGATCAGGGCCTCTCTAGCTTCTTCAATCTATTTCTTGTGTCATTGAGTGGGGAGTAGGGGTGTACACTAGGCTGTTTCTTTCTTCTTCCCTCTCTATCTCTATCTCTCTCTCTCTCTCTTCCCACAGTGACTTGATTTTCCTTCTTCATCCTTTGGAGTGCTGGGATTACCAATCTCAGCAGAATTCTTACAATTGTAAATGTATCAGTTTATGAATAGGAACTCTTCAGGGAATTGAAGAGAGATCCAGTTTACAAACCATACTCTCTGCTCTCCCTGTCCCTGGAAGAACTTTAGATGAGATCCTGTGGTTCATGCTACAAGTTTCAAAGCAACATGGAAAACATGAGTAGTATCTGTATATCAGAGATGGATAAATATCTCATTTAAAATAAAATTTTTTTAAGTAGACTCTAAAAACCAAAGCAGTTCCTCCTATCACATTTTTGTGGCTAAAATCCCTGCTGTATAGAATAACCAGGATGAATCTGAAGATTATGAATGGCCTGATCAACAGGCCGTTCTCTAAGGACTAATTGCAACTTGTAGAGAGGACTCCAGGCACACAGAGATGCTTCATAAATGTTTTTTGAATAAACAAATGAAACTAGACCTCTGTAACCTGACCCCTGCTCAGCCCTCCAGCCTCCTCCCATACATTCTCATCTCCACCAAAATTTCCAGTCGTAGGTATTTGTGTGTTGCATTGTGCCAACCATTCTTTCTAGTTTTTTTTTTTTCTCTGAAAATGCCTTTCCTCACATTCCTCAATTCTACTTTTCTTATTTTTTGAAGAGGAACCTTTTAAGACTGAGGCCAAGGGTCTTCAGGGCAAAGGACTGTGCCTTTTAATTCTCTTATCCATTGGTACTGAGTAGACAATGATTGGAACCACACTCATCAATTTAACATCCCTAAGAGTTTGATGCCCCCTAAGGGAAGGTTGGGAAGATAGTGAAGGTCTTGCAGAACAAAGTGAACTGAGAAATCTTAGGGAGCAAAGATCTAAATGAACATGGCAGGATCTTCCAAAGATAAATATAAAAGTTTGGTCACAGCAGATACCAAGGACACAAAAAAAGAAAAGAAGAAATGGAACAATTGTAGAGCAGTTCATGAGGAGAAGACAGGAACTAAACTGACTACACACTCAGTTTTTGACAATGGTACAGTAAAGGGGCAGCTTAAAGGCCCAAGTAGAATTCTGGATTCCTCTCTTTTTTAGTCACTCAGTGGGTACTGAGTTCTTATTCCAGAGGGTTTTTCTCTCAGGTGATGCATTTTACAGGGAAATATTGATAAAAACTAGGGTATATTCCAAATTGAAGCAATATTGATGAATAGTTAAACTGAAATGAAAAACATCAGGTCTGCACCCATGTAGAAACTAATGGAGAAGAAATTGCAGCTATTTATAAAGAAGGGAAAGTATGTTGTGGCAAAAAAAAATATAGATGTGCACAGAATGGCATAACAATGTTCAGAGCATATTAAGGGGGAGGGATGAAATCTGTGGAGCAATTCTAAACTTGCTGTTTTCTGCTGCACTAGAATTCTTCAGAGTCTAAATAAGCACGAGTGAGGCATGCTGTAAGGGTGAGTCCCGTACAGATTAAAGTTTTAGAGGAATGTTATATGCTAAATCTTTCCAACTTTTAAGATTCTTTCATTTCTTGAACTTGTGGGCTCAGCCTGCCCTCAGACACACTGTACTGAATGGATCTATCACAGATGGTGACCTAGCACTGCCTCAGGTGTATCTGATCCTGGCAATTGACTCATAAGAGTATAATCATCTTGTATTAATATAAGCATTAATAATATTGACACTATAATAAATTAATATTGTATTAATAATAAGTCAAAATAATTTTCTGTACTCACTGGAAGTCCTGGTGGTCCAGCGTCTCCTATGGTTCCAGGTGGACCTTCGGGGCCAGGCTGCCCCATCAGTCCTTTGTCACCTTTTATGCCTTTTGTGTGCCTCCCTGGAGGTCCAGGGGGACCTGGCTCACCTAAATGCACAGAGAACTGTCAGTGTTACCAGTAAGAGACCTTGAAGGTTGTCTCGGGGATTCCTTTTAAATGAAACACAAACCCTACACCCTGTAGCACAGTGGACGTCCTTTCTCTTGCTGTGCATGGCAGACTGTGTTGATTGCAACACAAAAATGCTCGGGAAGCTCCTGCCCTGCTGCTCCTTGAGGACCGATTGTTACGGGAGCATTTGTGCAGGGACCTGGGGCCTAATGCATTGTATAAGCTCAAAAAGTGTTATCTCTTTCTTTCAGGATCATTAGGTATCTACTAATCCTTCAAACAGGCCACTCTGCCTCTACGCCGACAGCCAACTATACTCCATGCAAAAACAAGGGATATGGGAAGAATAGAGAAAACCAGAGGCCAAGAAAAAGCTACAGAGCAGTATAAGAAGGATAAAAACCTCTGACATCAAAATAAACCCTCCACCTGGGTCTCCTCTTGAGCCTGGTGGGCCTTGATTTCCTTTTTGGCCAGGGATGACTACCCCAGGCAGACCTGGTGGCCCTGGGAGTCCTGCTATGCCCGTGGGTCCTGGAGGCCCAACGTCTCCCATGGACCCCTTCCTGCCAGGGAGGCCAGGCCAGCCAGGCGGTCCCTTGTCTCCTTTAGCACCTGCAAAGAAGAAGACTCCATGAGTTCCTTTCTCATTAGTTTGTCCTTCTCAGTTATAATGTGGACACTTTGCCTGAAAGAGTTTTACAGAGACTGGTAAATGAAATACAGACCTAGAGTATTCCTCAGATTAACCATTCAATCCTGGCAAAATCTTTTTATTTTTATTTTTTTTATAGTGCTGGAAATCAAAACCAGGGATTTTACACTGAGCTACAACCCCAACTCCTTTTAAATTGTTTAATTTAGAGAGAACGTTTTACTAATTCCAGGCTGGAGCCAACTAACTTGTGATCTTTTAGCTTCAGCCTCTAAGTGCTGGAATTACTGGCATGTGCCACCACACCCAACTGAGTCATTTTACTGTTACAAATCTCTGTCTTATTTTAAAAATGAAAGTTATACCTGTTTCTCTCCACTCTTTAAAGATCAAGTGACATAATACATGGATAAAGACCATGTTATAGGTGGGGTATGTAATCTCAGCTACTCAGGAGCCCGAGACAGGAGGATTAAGAGTTTGGCCAGCTGGGAAAATTAATGAGAGACTGTCAAATTTAAGAAATGATCAAAATTTCTGGGGAGGGTAGGTTAGGGCTATGTACTTGCCTAGAGTGTGTACGTCTCTGGATTTAAGTTATACTTTTTAAGAAGCATAACTGTAGGGGCCAGAGGGTTAGCTCAGTGGTTCTGGCGCCTGCCTCGCAAGCACAAAGTCCTGAGTTGATCCCCGTAACCACATACAATGCTGGGCGTGGAGACTCACGCCCACCAGCAATCAATACCACATACCACAGTGCCGGGTGTGGTGGCTCATGCCTGTAATCCCAGCACTTGGGAGGCAGAGACAGGAGGATTGCTGAGTTCCAGGTTTGCCTGGGCTACATAGTGAGCTCAGAGCCAGCCTGAACTACAAAGCGAGACCCTATCTCAAAAAAAAAAAAAAAAAGCATAACTGTAAACAAATTATGTAAGGTGTTAGGTAAAGATAACTTAATGAGTCCTTTTTTTTCTGAATAAAAAATTAAAAAGAGCTAAAGGTGTAACTCATTGCTAAGGGCCAGGGTTCAATCCCTAGTGCCGCCACCAAAGGAAAATAAAATAAAACAAAACCTGCTGATCTTGTCCAGCACTGCCATAAGAAATCCAGATTTACGGTTGGTTACATCAAAACCGTGTATGTACTTTGAACAGCATGTTCAATACATCACCGTGTCTGAGAAGCTGACAGATTACTGAGTAGCCCCTAAGATACAACAGCATGAGGCACAAACTCAGTGTGGGGACTGGAATCAGATCTAAGAGGACAGCGGAATGGCTGTTACTGCTGAATGTCCACACAGCAAGGAGAGATGCTCACTGGGAAGGCAGCGGCTCCACTGCGTCCTTTGAAGTCAGGCCTTAAAACCGTGCTAACAACAACCACAGCAAACATGGAATGCTTCTTTATTTTTAAAGACTTCTAGAAAAGGCAGTTCCAAAATTGGATTATAGTTTCCAATTGATTCCATTTACTGTGGCAGTAGTGATTAAACATTTTTTTATAGAATACTAAAACCATGTGGTGGTACTTTGATACTGGTCATTATTTGGTTCTAGGAGGCACGATGAGGAACAAAAACAATCTGTTCTGGGCTGGAGATTTAGCTCAGTGGTTCTGGTGCCTGCCTCGCAAGCACAAGGTCCTGAGTTCGATCCCTGGTAACCACATACAATGCTGAGCCTGGTGGCTAACACCCACCAGTAATCAATACCACATACCACAGTGCCTGGGCGTGGTGGCTCATGCCTGTAATCCCAGCACTTAGGAGGCAGAGACAGGAGGATTGCTGAGTTTGAGGCTTGCCTGGGCTACATAGTGAGCTCAGGGCCAGCCTAAACTGCAAAGTGAGACCCTGTCTCAAAAACAAAACAAACAAACAAACAAACAAACAAAAGATCAGTTCTAAACAGACACCCAACAAAAGATGAGTGCCAGTGGGAAATTTTCATGTCAAAATGCATTAGGTACCAAAGGATGACCATGAATAGGTGATGTCATCATCGATACATGTTTCATTCACTGGGATAGGTTTGTTTTCTACATGCCACACTGGATTCTACCTAGAAAAATGTGCATGTGTAAGTCAGGGGGAATGCACTGCTCACCTGGAGCCCCAGGACTCCCTCTTGGGCCTGGCTGAGCCCCCATCAAGCCTGAGAGAGATAATATGGACATATTAATATCTAGTTAATTTTATTAAATTATGTATATAGACAAAATCTAGCACATACCAAGAACATATTAAACACCCAATTCTACTGGAGAAGAACCTTGAGGGAAAGGGGGGCTTATGCTCTGCCTAATGAGTCTACCTAAAATGAAGTCAGTGAATCAGATACTGAGCAAGTGGTACCTGTTTCTCCCTTTTCTCCAGGAGGGCCCGGAATCCCATCACGTCCTTGGTCACCTCGTACACCCATTGGTCCTGGTGGCCCTGGGAATCCTGGGAAGCCTGAACAAAACAGAAATCAAAATCCAGGCCACGGTATTTAAGGAGGAGACTTATTTCCAACCAATGGCCTAATGTGGCTATGAGGGAAATGCAGGGGTTTCCTATAAGGTGCTAGGTTTTCAGAACCATAATTTCACAAAACTAATTTCAGAGTGAAAATTATGTGCAGACTAATATTACCATGAGGGTAACCATGTTGGGATGTTTAAATTGGCACATATTTGAATTAAATAGAAATATGGAACGCCACTTGTCTTCATTGCTGTCTGGATACAGAGTGACGGGAACAGTAAGTGTCCAGAGACTTTAATCTCAGGAGAAAATTCTCTGCTTCCCACAAGCAAAGTGGTTAGGAGAAGTACAGAAATGGAACCTGGAGGGCCTTTGATGCCTGGAGGGCCTGGAAAGCCTTTCATTCCTTTAAGCCCCAAATCACCATCAGGACCTGGCTTTCCTAGAAGTAGAAAGAGGGGACAAGGAAAAGGGAATAATTGAAGGTGAATGATTCCAGCAGCGACTGAAACACTCAGTTCCTCTAATACACTGTGTCCTAGTTTCCTAAAGAAATACTCTTTCGACAGGCCACCCCAGGCTTTTGTCTGCACAGCTGTTTCCCCAGAGACCCACAGAAGAGATGCATCAAATCATTTTCAATAGTGGGTGGACACAATGAGCCACTCAGTATTCCACTTGCTGGGTTTCTTTCTTTTTTTCTTTTTTTTTTTTTGAGACAGGGTCTCACTTTGTTGTTCAGGCTGGCCCTGAGTATACTATGTAGCCCAGGCCAGCCTCAAACTCAGCAATCCCCCTGCCTCTGCCTCTTGAGTGCTGGGATTGCAGGCGTGAGCCACCACTCCTGGCGCTGTGGTATGTGGTACTGATTGCTGGTGGGCGTGAGTGACCACGCCCAGCATTGTTGTATGTGATCAGCAGGGATGGAACCAGGGACCTTGAGTTTACTAGGCAGGTGCCGGAACCACTGAGCTAAATCTCTGGCCCTCGACTTGCTGTTTTAACCGAAGGTTAATTGCAAATCTATTCCACATTCAGATACTTAATTCTGTCTTTAAAACCTAAAGCTACAACTCAATACTTTGGCAGTTGTTTTTAACAAAACAAAATCCAAACTTAAACACATATCACATTGTCTCTCTGTGGGAGAAGCTGAAAGGGTAAGTAAGGAACAAAATGTGTGATAAATAATATGAAACAGGAAGAAACTATTCAAAACCAAAGGGAAACAGAAAATAGAAGGGGGAAAAAGTAAAAAAAATTAATAAAATGAGGAAAAAATGGAAACAAAGCTTTCTCAAATAAGGGAGAAGGGAAGGTGAAGAGAAAGAACAGGAGAAAAAGAGGAATCAAGGTATACCCACTACAGGTACAAATTCCCTTCAATGAATGTGATTGTTAGGTATATTTAAATTGTACCAATAAAATTAATTGATAAAATATAAAAAATCTTGAATCCAGACTGTAGGTTAATAAGAAAGAAAATCAATGTTCAACCCAGAAATAAGTTAGAAAAACGATCCAGAACAATCCTCTGAGTTGAATTGTGTTCTCCCCAGGTTCATACACTGACATGCTAAGCCCCAGTACTTAAGAACGTTACTGTATTTGAAAGTGATATAAAAATGAAGTCACTGCATTGGGTTCCAAGCTAGCATGAGCGGTGTCTTTGTAAAAGATGAGGCCAAGAGGAAAATGAGGGGATGACTGTCTCAAGTTAATCAGGCAAGTGTCAGAGGCCCACAACCCTACCAGCACCTCAGTGTCAGACTTTTAGTCTCTAGAGCTGTGAGAAAACAAATTTTGGTTGCTTAAGCCACTTGGTCTGTGCTATTTCTTATGGAAGCCTAGCAGATTCATGGAGAAATCATAAGGCTGTACAGGAGGTAACATTTCATGTCTTTAGGGTAGATTTGGTTGGGGTAACATTTTTAAAGTTTTCCTTACAGGGGCAGGGTTTTGATGTCACCATGTCGTCCCCCAAACAGAAAAAATAGACTCCTCATTGTTCATTCATTGTTTCTGGATATCTTGGAATTTAAAGTTTAAGGGCCCAGGACATAGCTCAGTGACACCACACCTGCCTGGCAAGCAGAAGGTCCTGAGCTACATTCCCAGTACAGGAGGAAA
Source organism: Thryonomys swinderianus (assembly GCA_004025085.1). NCBI lineage: Eukaryota > Metazoa > Chordata > Mammalia > Rodentia > Thryonomyidae > Thryonomys > Thryonomys swinderianus. The sequence continues at coordinate 5,016 of PVIC010042097.1, read as the reverse complement.
GAAAAAGGATTTAAAGTTCAAAATTGTGTAAAAACAACTGTAGCACAAGACTAACTAGCTTTCTGTTTATGAAGCTGATTCCAGAAGGTGAGGGCCATACTTAGGTAACACTTCCAGCTTGTGGAACTGTAAAGCCAAACTCACCTGGCTGTCCAGGACTCCCAGGTCTCCCAGGGGCTCCGTCAGGTCCAGCAGGGCCCGGCTGTCCAGGTAGACCAGGTGCGCCTTTTTCTCCTTTCTTTCCCATTTCACCTGGCAATCCTGGATCTCCCTTAAATTCAGTCAAACACCTTTAAAATTCTCATAAGCAGGATACATGATTAGAATTAAGTACAAACTTTGCTCATTCATTCATCAGTTCATATAAATGTCTGCAATGGGCTAGTGCCATGGATGGTTCTGGGAAGGGGTTGGCTACATGGTCTGTGGGCCTGATACAAAGTACAAATGAAACTCTTATTGAAAAACCTGAAAGGATTTCAAGACAGCAACAGTAAAGCATTAAACCAAGCACAGAGTACCTTTTTCCTTTGGACTTTTTAACAACACATACTACCTATTCCTGAAGCTCACCCTCATTTTGGTGTAATGATAACATTCTACACATGTATGATATATCAACTCCTGCCTTCACAGAGTATGAGGGTCCAGTGGGAAGATGGATATTAAATAGCCATACAAATATACAATTATAAACTCTGATGTCTGGGGATAAGAGACAAACAAATAGATATGTGTCCTACTGATACTATGCATGTAATACATGTATGTCAATCATGTCTTTTCAGTGATTTGCTATTGATTAAATCTATATTTAATTTTTATGGTAGATCAGAATATATTGGTTTCAACAACAACTTATAAAATTTTCCCTGTAGCTGATGAGATATACTACTGTTAATATGACTGACTGCCATGATACAACTTATATTGTGTTCAGTGCACAGTTCTAAAAATTGCTGGTGGCTACCTGTGAGAACCCTAAATCTAAATGATACCAGTAATTAACTGCATAAAGTCAAAAAGAATTTGTCACTGAGAAAATATCCCAGTGGGAGGAGTCTTCCCCTGGTTTTTTGAGAACCTAATTTAAATAGAAAAGGAGGTGAAAAGTTGCCTGTATTCTAAGTAGAGGTGAAATAACTGAATATATTATTGTACTTTCAGGCAGTAATTTGGATTTTTTTGAAATCTTGTTTTCACAACTGAAGAAGCCTATTACTCAACTGTCAACTGGTTTTTTAAATTGATTTTATGGGTATCTTTTACATATACATCATGATCACATTCAACATTGAGGGTTTGTAATATCTACAATTTTTCTTTCTAACCATGTCACTTACTACTGGAATATATGGAAATTTTAAGGTAAAGTAGTATTTTATTGGTTCAAAAAGGGAGAAGGTTCACTAAGTCATAACTTTAATGTTTTGGACCCATATATTTTTGAACTTCTGATGAAAAATATAGGGTCTCCTTTATAAAACCTTGCATCTAAACATTTGGCATTCAATTCCAGGAAGTTGGAGGTTTTCTAGGGATATCATAGGTTCCTTGAAATTCTGCATTAAAAATTCCCTGTACATAGGAATTTCAATTAATCAGTCTATACAGGTCTGATTTGGTTCTTAGTATAACTGTTGTGATCAGAAAGATTGGAGGGAAGTAAAACTTTTTTTTTTTTTGAGACAAGGTCCCACTTTGTAGTTCAGACTGGCCTTGAACTCGCTATGTAGCCCTGGCTAGCCTGCAGCTCTTGACAACCCTTCTGTCTCTGCTTCCTGAGGGAAATAAAACTTAAGAGCAACCAAGCCCCAGCTGAAGCATTTGGTTGTTGCTTCATATGACACACTATGGAGAACTTTGACATGCATCCTCAGTGTGACAGGGCAAAAGCATGGAAAACATTGAGACAAGATAACAATATTACACGTAAGGAATGAAAATGCATGAAGTTCTAAACAAGAACGATGAGCGTAGTTATCTTAGAACGTTCCTTACTTTTTAATGCTGCTCTACAGTTAGTTTATAACTTGCATTATATCTTAACAACACAAGTGGTTCTAATGATAAAATACATGTCTTTGTGAGATGAGCTCATGGTCCAGCCTGGACACTCTGTCACAAGGGAAAAATCCTTGCTCTATCAGGTCATGTGGGTCTGTAAGCATTGCCCCCTTCTGGCAGCACACTTAAATTGCAGGGACGCTGATACTGGTACAAACCCTCAATGTTGAATATGATCATAATGTATATGTAAAAGATACTAATAAAATCAGTTTTAAAAACCAAAGTTGACAGTTGGGTGATAGGCACCTTTAAAAAAAAGATTTTTTAAAAATCCAAATTACTGCCTGAAAATACGCTAACATTCATTTTTTATCCACACACTGAATCTGGATCCCTACTAATATTTTAAGGGGTACATTGCACTATCAAAACATAAATGTTTTAGTGGCCTATATACCTTTGGTCCTGGAGTTCCTGGCCTTGTGTCTATCAAATAACCAGGCTCTCCCTTATCTCCTTGGAGGCCGTGAATGCCTGGGAGGCCTGGTCTTCCAGGTAGACCAGGGAGTCCTAAAGGTCCCCTTTTCCCTTTAGAACCTGAAATTAGAAAAGATGTCAGGCAAGACAGGTAAACACCCAGAATCATTAAAGGTTCTATTTTTCACTTTCCCAAGAAATTAGGTTTTCAGAATCTGAAATGTATCAGGAATTTATAATTGATGATTTTTAACACAATGTAAATATTTTGTTTTCACTAGCATTTTAATTGCACACAAATACTTTTATTTAAAAGCAAATCTGGGACCGGAGGGTTAGCTCAGTGGTTCCGGCGCCTGCCTCACAAGCACAAGGTCCTGAGTTCGATCCCCAGAAACCACATACAGTGCTGGGTGTGGAGACTCACGCCAATCAGCAATCAATACCACATACCACAGTGCCGGGCGTGGTGGCTCACGCCTGTCATCCCAGCACTCGGGAGGCAGAGACAGGAGGATTGCTGAGTTCCAGGCTTGCCTGGGCTACATAGTGAGCTCAGAGCCAGCCTGAACTACAAAGCGAGACGCTGTCTCAAAAAAAAAAAAAAAAAAAAAAGTAAATCTGGTTGTTTTACATAAACTTCGTACTAAGTGGAAAATCAAAACAATAGGCAACATCTAGAACAGTGATCTGCAGATAGGTTGTGTTAACAGGACTTTATACTTACCTGGCACACCCATGTTTCCCATGCTTCCTGGTATACCATGTGGCCCTGGTTCTCCAGGAATCCCAGGGCTTCCCAGATCTCCTCTAGGACCTTGAGAATAAATATGGTAAATGAGTCATATGCCCTGCATGGTTCCTGGACATAGTAGTACTCAATAAATATCTGTTGCTTGAGTGAATGAATGCATTTGGAATAGCTGGGCCATTCAGTTAGTTATCTTTAGTTAGTTAGGTATTCAGTAGTTATCTTTTTGCCTTCAGATAAGGCAAAACCTGAGGACTCAGAACACTAAATCAAGAGACTATGGGATTCTCATCAGCAGACTTGGACTTCAAACATCAAAGTTATCTTAGGGCCGATAGCAGCAGGAAAAAGTAGGCTCTGTAACTGTATAGTACTATATTTTCAGCAGCATACTGAAGTTTTATTGTCATGCAGTATGATTACTGAGGTGGTTGGGGAATAAGGGATTACTTTAATTGTTTAAAAATTTACTTTCAAACAGCAAATATGAAAACTTCTAAAACATTAATTTCATCTTGGATATGTGATATTGTGAAAAAATAGCACTTGTAATACATATTGGTTCTCTCAAAGTAAAAATTTGAGTTAACAAATGCAAGTATATACAGATTAATATTTTGAAATTAATACAGGCCAACCGATAAGATGGCTTCCTTTTTAGTTTAATTTAGAAACAAATTTCTGCCAGAACACGATCGGAGCAGGATTCATATTTAACTCAAGAAGTCTACAAATAAGTTTCATTATATTTAGATTTAGGAAAACTTGAAGCACAGCATTTCTATTACAGCCTTCACAATACCTGGTGGTCCTGGTGGTCCAGATGGTCCTTCATGGCCCTGTAATCCTGGTAACCCTGGGAGGCCTCTGTTACCTTTCTCACCTGGATTCCCTATAAATCCTAAAGTTAAAAAACAGACATTAAATATACAGATTAGAATTTTGTCAGACTCATACACATCCTGGATTAAACTGAAAGAATATTACTATTGTAGCATATTTAATAAGACTATGGCCTGATGCATACTTATATTTTTTAAACGGTAGATGAAATAGTATGTATGAAGATGAGCACAGTAGCAGACATCATTAAGTCTTCAAGGAGTGCTAGCAGTTGTCATCTTTACCCATTAAAACATTTTAAACTACAATGACCTCTGACTCCCTTTGTCATAGTAAAGAGAGCACACCATCTGCTACATGGTTCTCATCTAAACAATTTCTTTCTCAACTCATTTGTTAAAATTATTATTTATGAAGTGTTAGGTCAGTGGAAAGCCCTACCAAGAGTCAAACCATCAGTGACAATACTGAGATTTGAGGCCTTTTCTGAATGGCTAGAAATTTCCTATTCCACTTTCCCAAAAAAACCTCTTTTTGTTCATATTATTTTCCTACTTCTTAATATTCACTGGGTCTCTTTTTCCTACAGAGGAAATTACAAACTTCCTTCACCGCATGGAATATTTCCACAGTCTCTGGCTTGGCTTCCCGCCTTTTCTCCAGCAGATTTACTCCCCTTGGCTCCTTTCCTGCTTATCTACTTATTCATTCGTTTGCATATGAATTGAGTATCTAATTAACAGACAGGTCTTGTGCTGAATGTTGGAGATAAAAACAAATACTGTCCCATTCCCAAGGTTTTAGTGTTTAAATGGGGAGACAGCCAAGTAAACAAACAACTGCCACCCAGAGAGATGTTTTGTAATAAAGTTGGACACAATATGCTACAGGAAAGAATTTCTGGAAGAGGTCAATGTTCTCTCTCTCTCTCTCTC